>MCJB01048371.1:5286-48103 GCA_002018475.1 Nicotiana obtusifolia | reverse complement strand
CTCGGTCATATTTATCTTTCTCATTTGGGGTAATCGATGTCAGCTCTAACTCTTGAAATCTAGCTTTGCAGGCCTCTCGAAAGATGCCGAAATGAGGTCGACACCCACCGATGAGGAAGCTCCTCGCCCTCTCCCCGTTTCGGAGAAAGAAGGGGGGAAGAAGAGAAAAGAAGCTCCCGGTCCTGCAGAGCCCAAGAAAAGGAAAAGCAGGAAAAAGATGAGGGCCCGCAAAGTCACAGTCACTGACCCTACCATCCAAGTGAGCGATAGCTCCGATGGGGAAAGGAACCCCGAAACTTTAAACAATGAGCCACCTCGTGCAGTCCCCGAGTCAACCGTCAGTGAAGCTTGCACTCCTCGAGAGGAGGATCTCGAGACGAGAATGAGAATCGGGATTCGGGCTGGCACAGGAGGGGCAACACAAGGAGTCTCGGACATCCCGGAGACGATGGATTCACCTTCTTTTTCAGAGGCAACTCGGAACGATGCCCAGGCTGCAAGAATGCATACACCGAGTAAAGGTCCGGTCGCAGCTAGAACCTTTGAAGAATTCTTCGATGGGGTGCCATCGGCTGATAGCTTCGGGCTTGAAGTCCCAAGAAGGAGTCCCCCGGCCGAGACGAGTGGGGTGTCTGTTGGTACCAAATTGGTCGACAGATTTCCTGCTCCGAGCTCTAACCCCGATCGGAAGAGGGTGATACCATTTGCTGTCCCTGAGGATGCTCGAGTATTGGGTGCACCGGTAGGCGTGGCCAGCTATCTGCATTGCTTGGTGACTGATGAGGACCAGGCCGCGATGAATGCAGTGGACTGGTCATGCTTATTCAACGAAGCTCAGCAGGCATCGAACAGGGTATGCTTCCTTATATGTTATATCTTATACCCAATATCTTATCCCTAAGTCTGCACTGACTATCTTAATATGTATACCTTGCAGTCTTCGGTGCTTCACCATGAGGCGTTCCTTCGGATCAAGGAAGGAATGACGCAGGAACGGGCACAACGTCAGCGGCTCGAAGGTGAGGTGTCGAGCCTTCGGGCCGAGCTAGATTTCATGCGGAGGGAGCACAGCAAAGAGGTTGACCAGCTGGGGCAACTGACTAATCGGTTAGACCGACTCCGGTTTGAAGTGAACGAGGCTAAGGCTGAAACTAGCGGTTGGAAAGCCATGGTTTAGACTCCGACTTCGGAAAAGAGGCCCTCCAAATTCGCTTAGAAGGACAAGTCTCGGAGGCGCGGGAGAGGGTCGGACTCCAGCACCAAGTTGAGTCGCTTACCCAGGATCGGGGGGTTCTGGTCAACCAACTGCAAGAAGCAAAGCCGGAGATCGCTTCCACTAAGGCCGATGCTGAGGATTTGATAGCACAATATAGAGCTGATGTCGAAGCCGCCCAGGAGCAATCCAAGATGCTGGTCGAGTATACCAAATTCTAGACCCGCCTCTCCATTCTCGAGGAGCTGCAAGCTCGGGGTTTTGATCTATCCTCTAAAGTCGCTGAAGCAACAAGGATCGAAGCTGAGATGAGGAAGCAAACTTTCCCCGAGGAAGATGAAGACGGCTCCGACTGATGTTGTTCCGTAGAAGTGTTGTTTTTTTAGTCGGAACGTATAAAAGAATTCCTTCATTGTATATAAACATCCTTTATATTATTTTGACTTTGTTCTGCAAATTTCATGTCTCGCTATTTCCTGCCTTAGCTAGGATTACAAATTTTTCTACGATCGACTGAATAAAGCCCGTATCTCGGGATAACCTTGACCGGTTAATGTACTGAACCGGTTTCGTCAAATTTAAGATTGACTTGGCCTTGGCCTTATTTCAAATTCGGGATGGGCTAAACGAGCTTTGTCTACCCCCCCTTGACCAATAAGCTATGGTTTTGGGATGTTAACGAATTGGGACCATGCCTTAGCAAAATTAATTCGGCCTTAGCCCCATTTCAGACAATCGAGGCCTTGCCTCGGCAAGCCCCGATCGTCTCTGGATTTTAGTCTAGTTTGACTTTAGCCTTTCATAAATGGAGGTTGCCTGAATCGGTCTTACTTTTCTTTGAGTTTTGTTAACTCAATATGGCCTTGGCCTAGTAATCGATTATAGGGTTTGCCTTGTTAGGTCTTACTCCCCTTCGAATCCAGTATGCATATTTTAACAATGTCAACTTTTTATAACGCGATGATAATCGAAGAAATAATCGAAGAAGCCCTTGGGCTTAGAAACTCAATGTTGATTCCAAAAGATTTTATTAATATTCATATATGCTTGTACATCTATGCTTAATGAGGGGGGCAGATCGACCTATGCTTGTACATCTATGCCAAAAGAGCGCAACGCGTGCTTTCACTCCTACTGCCCTGTGCTTATTGGTTTGATATCGATCCCTCCTGCACGAGTTAGTATCAACAAACGAAACAAAGGAAAAAATGAAATAAATTATCTCAATAATAATGCCGCTTCAAGTGGCTCATGTTCCAGTTATTTGGCAACTGCTTGCCATCCATAGTCCCGAGTTTGTAAGACCCTTTTCCGGTGACCTTCAAGATAGTATAGGGACCTTCCCAGTTCGGTCCCAATTTTCCTTCGTTGGGGTCTCGGGTATTGGGCGTAATCCTTCTACGTACCAAGTTCCCAGTGTTAAAATATCGGAGACGGGTTCTTCGGTTGTAGTATCTCTCAATTTTTTGCTTCTGGGCTGCCATTCGGACTAGAGCAGCTTCCCTCTTTTCATCCAAAAGTTCCAGACTGATGTTCATAGCTTCCTGATTTGACTCTTCAGTTGCATGTCGAAACCTGATGCTTGGTTCGCCTACTTCGACCGGTATCAATGCTTCGGTTCCATACACTAAGGAAAACGGGGTGCCCCTGGTACTGGTTTTTTTGGTTGTTCGGTATGCCCATAAAACCTCGGGCAGCATCTCTCTCCATTTTCCTTTAGCGTCGGTTAGCCTTTTCTTTAAGTTTTGGATAATGGTTTTGTTGGTCGATTCTGCTTGACCGTTGCCGCTGGGGTGGTATGTAGTCGATAATATCCTTTTGATCTTGTTATCTTCGAAGAACTTGGTTATTTTACTGCCAACGAACTGTTTGCTATTATCACATATGACTTCTGAAGGCATTCCAAGCCGACAAATAATATGGTCCCATATGAAGTCAATCACCTCCTTTTCCCCGACCTTCTCGTAGGCCTATTCTTCCACCCACTTAGAAAAATAGTCAGTCATAAAAAGGATAAATTGAGCTTTACCTGGTGCTCGAGGGAGGGGACCGACGATGTCCATGCCCCACTTCATAAATGGCCATGGTGATATGACCGAATGTAGTGTTTCTCCAGGTCGGTGGATCATTGGTGCATGCTTTTGGCATCCGCTGCACTTGCGTACGAACTCGTTTGCATCTCTTTCCATGTTGTTCCAGTAATAGCCGGCCCGAATTATTTTTCGAACCAATGAATCGGAGCCGGAATGGTTGCCGCAAGTTCCTTCGTGTATTTCTTTTAAGATGTACTCGGTGTCTCCAGGCCCAAGGCATATGGCTATAGGACCTCTGAATGTTCTTCTATATAAGGTTCCATCATCGGCCAAGCAAAATCGGGCCGCCTTTGTGCGTAACGTTCTTGACTCTTTGAGATCGGATGGTAATTTGCCCGAACTAAGATATTCCACATATTTATTTCTCCAATCCCAAGTCAAGCTTTTTGAGTTGATCTCGGCATGGCCTTCCTCCACGACCGACCATAATAACTGTACGACCTTTTCGGAGTCGATTTCCTCAGCTTCGACCGACGACCCTAAATTGGCGAGGGCATCGACTTCGCTATTTTGTTCTCGAGGTATATGCTGTAGGGTCCATTCCTTAAACCTGTGTAATGTGACTTGAAGTTTATCCACATACCTTTGCATACGTTCCTCCCTGACTTCGAACGTTCTATTTACTTGGTTGACTACAAGGAGGGAATCGCATTTGGCCTCGATTACTTCCGCCCCCAAGTTTTTGGCTAACTACAAACCTGCAATCATAGCCTCATATTCGGCTTCATTGTTAGTCAGTTTTATAGTCTTAATAGACTATCGAATCGTATTCCCGGTCGGGGGTTTAAGTACGATGCCTAGCCCCGACCCTTTCGAATTTGAGGCGCCATCTGTGAACAGAGTCCATACTCCTAAAGGAGTCCCCGATTTGGTCATGAGTTCTTTCTCGACCTCGGGGACGAGCGACGGCGTAAAATCGGCGACAAAATCGGCTAGTACTTGAGACTTTATCGAGGTTTGGGGTCGATATTCGATATCATACCTGCTTATTTTGATGGCCCATTTGGCCAACCGACCTGGCAACTCGGGTTTATGCATAACGTTTCTAAGCGGGTAAGTCGTCACCACACATATTGGGTGACATTGGAAGTACGGTTTCAACTTTCTAGAGGCACTCAATAGTGCGAGTGCTAATTTTTCTAAGTGTGGGTACCTGGTTTCGGCCTCTCCTAGTGTTCTACTGACGTAGTAAATGGGAAATTGCGTACCTTGTTCTTCTCGAACTAGGACCCCGCTCACTGCTATCTCCGATACGGCAAGGTAAAGGTATAACTGCTCGCCTGCTTTCGGCGTATGTAGTAAAGGCAGGCTAGAGAGATACCTTTTTAGTTCTTCCAATGCGTGTTGGCATTCCGGCCCCCATGAAAATTCGTTCTTCTTCTTCAGTAAGTTGAAGAATTGATGGCTCCTGTCCGACGACCTCGATATGAATCGGCCTAGTGCTGCTATCCGGCCTGTTAATTTTTGTACGGCCTTGACACTGTCGACGACCGTTATGTCCTCGATGGCCTTAATTTTATCGGGGTTGATTTCTGTTCCCCGATTTGACACCATAAAGCCAAGGAATTCCCCCGAGCCTACTCCAAATGCACACTTCTGCGGATTCAGCTTCATGTTGTATTTTTTCAGGACATCGAATGTTTCCTGCAAATGACTTAAATGGTCCTCTACTCTCAGGGACTTAACCAACATGTCATCGATATAAACTTCCATTGTTACACCTAGTGGTTTTTCGAACATTTTATTTACTAGGCGTCGGTAAGTAGCCCCCGCATTTTTAAGCCCAAAAGGCATCACCTTATAGAAATAGGTGCCATACTTAGTGATGAATAATGTTTTTTCTTGATCATCGTTATCCATTTGTATCTGGTTATATCCAGAGTAGGCGTCGAGAAAACTAAGAGTGTCGTGGCCAGCGGTAGCATCGATCATGCGATCGATGTTGGGCAAGGGGAAAGAATCTTTGGGGCACGCTTTGTTTAGGTCTTTATAGTCTATGCACATTCTAAGCTTATTCCCCTTCTTAGGGACTACAACTACATTAGCTAACCATTCCGGGTATTTAACCTCCCGAATGGACCCTATGTTCAAAAGTTTAGTTACCTCGTCTCTGATGAAAGCATGTTTAGCTTCGGACTGGGGTCTCCTCTTTTGCTTGATTGGCCAAAATTTTGGATCAACGCTCAGCTTGTGTGTTGTAATTTCCGGTGATATGCCTGTCATGTCTAGATGGGACCAAGCAAATGAATTTTCATTAACTGAAAGGAAATTAATTAATTTGGCCCTAGGCTCGGAGTTTAAGCCCGAGCCCAGGTATACCTTTCGATCGGGTGCATCGTTGCGGATTGAAACTTGTTCGAGCTCTTCGATTGTCGATTTGGTCGCGTCGGACTCATCCGGTGCACTAAATGATCGGGGGACCCCGTAATCATCGGCGTCAAGCTGACCCCGTTCACCCCCGTCTATCGAGGGGGACCTCTCTAATTGCTATTTGGTCTTCTGGGAAAGAATGGTAGGTTTTGACGCCGCCTCTTCCACTGCGAACATCTTCCTTGCAGCATGTTATTCCCTATAAACGGTGACAACCCCTTCATCCGATGGAAATCTCAACATTTGATGTAATGTTGAAGGTACGGCTTTGATGTCGTGTATCCAAGACCTTCCGAGCAAGGCGTTATATCTCATGTCACCTTCGATTACGCAGAATTTCGTTGCCCTGATAGTCCCAGCGATATTCACCATTAGTGTTATTTCACCTTTAGTTGTTTCCGAAGCCATGTTAAAACCATTGAGGACCCGAACCTCAGAGATAATCTGATTTGTCAGTCCCAGCTGTTCGATGACCCAAGACCGAACTATATTAGCTGAGCTCCCGGGGTCGATAAGCACACATTTCACCCAAGTTTGGTGTACCACCATCGATATCAAAAGGGCATCGTTATGGGGCAGTGTAATCCCTTCTGTATCCATATCGCTGAAGTATAAAGCTCCTTCTGCTGCGTAATCCCGGGTACGTTTTTCCCGAGTGATAGATATTTTTGTGCGCTTCAACATCGGTTCTTGGGGTGCATCTATCCCTTCGATTATCATGTTGATCGTGTGCTGTGGCTCTTCTTGATTTGCTGATCTGTTTCTGTTTTCGTAGTGGTTTTTCGAACATTTTATTTACTAGGCGTCGGTAAGTAGCCCCCGCATTTTTAAGCCCAAAAGGCATCACCTTATAGAAATAGGTGCCATACTTAGTGATGAATAATGTTTTTTCTTGATCATCGTTATCCATTTGTATCTGGTTATATCCAGAGTAGGCGTCGAGAAAACTAAGAGTGTCGTGGCCAGCGGTAGCATCGATCATGCGATCGATGTTGGGCAAGGGGAAAGAATCTTTGGGGCACGCTTTGTTTAGGTCTTTATAGTCTATGCACATTCTAAGCTTATTCCCCTTCTTAGGGACTACAACTACATTAGCTAACCATTCCGGGTATTTAACCTCCCGAATGGACCCTATGTTCAAAAGTTTAGTTACCTCGTCTCTGATGAAAGCATGTTTAGCTTCGGACTGGGGTCTCCTCTTTTGCTTGATTGGCCAAAATTTTGGATCAACGCTCAGCTTGTGTGTTGTAATTTCCGGTGATATGCCTGTCATGTCTAGATGGGACCAAGCAAATGAATTTTCATTAACTGAAAGGAAATTAATTAATTTGGCCCTAGGCTCGGAGTTTAAGCCCGAGCCCAGGTATACCTTTCGATCGGGTGCATCGTTGCGGATTGAAACTTGTTCGAGCTCTTCGATTGTCGATTTGGTCGCGTCGGACTCATCCGGTGCACTAAATGATCGGGGGACCCCGTAATCATCGGCGTCAAGCTGACCCCGTTCACCCCCGTCTATCGAGGGGGACCTCTCTAATTGCTATTTGGTCTTCTGGGAAAGAATGGTAGGTTTTGACGCCGCCTCTTCCACTGCGAACATCTTCCTTGCAGCATGTTATTCCCTATAAACGGTGACAACCCCTTCATCCGATGGAAATCTCAACATTTGATGTAATGTTGAAGGTACGGCTTTGATGTCGTGTATCCAAGACCTTCCGAGCAAGGCGTTATATCTCATGTCACCTTCGATTACGCAGAATTTCGTTGCCCTGATAGTCCCAGCGATATTCACCATTAGTGTTATTTCACCTTTAGTTGTTTCCGAAGCCATGTTAAAACCATTGAGGACCCGAACCTCAGAGATAATCTGATTTGTCAGTCCCAGCTGTTCGATGACCCAAGACCGAACTATATTAGCTGAGCTCCCGGGGTCGATAAGCACACATTTCACCCAAGTTTGGTGTACCACCATCGATATCAAAAGGGCATCGTTATGGGGCAGTGTAATCCCTTCTGTATCCATATCGCTGAAGTATAAAGCTCCTTCTGCTGCGTAATCCCGGGTACGTTTTTCCCGAGTGATAGATATTTTTGTGCGCTTCAACATCGGTTCTTGGGGTGCATCTATCCCTTCGATTATCATGTTGATCGTGTGCTGTGGCTCTTCTTGATTTGCTGATCTGTTTCTGTTTTCGTAGTGGTTTTTTGCTCGATCGCTTAAGAATTCGCGAAGATGCCCTTTTTCGAGTAACCGAGCTACCTCCTCCCTCAACTGCCGACAATCCTCCGTTATGTGCCCATGTGTGCCATGATATTTACATATTAGGTTAGGATCGCTTTTGGTAGGGTCCTTTTGCAATGGTCGAGGCTATTTGGTATCTTTAATGCGATCGATAGCTGACACAAGAGTTGCCGAATCGACATTAAAGTTGTACTCAGACAATCGGGGTGCTTCTCGATGATTATTGGTTCTTTCGAAATTATTCCCCGGCAACGGTCCCCGGTTCCTTTGGCTAGGACCGTTCTTTCTTTCTTGTCTCGGGGATTTGTGTCCCCCCGGAATGACTCTTCGATCTCCTGGGTATGGTCGGTGCCTATCTCGTTTGACCTCGACTCTCAATAATTGTCCCTCAGAGTCCGATCGTAAGTTCTGATGGGGTAAGCGGACCCCGATGGGACTACGAGCTGATCATCTTCTATTCTGATCTTCGATTGATACCGATTGTGTATGTCTGCCCAAGTGATAGCCGGGTATTCAATCAAGCTTTGTTTGAGTTGTTGAGATGCTGTTGAACTTCGGCCATTGAGCCCTTGAGTAAAGGCCTGTACGGCCCAATCATCGGTGACCGGTGGTAAATCCATTCGCTCCATTTGAAAGCGCGATACAAACTCTCTCAGCATTTTATTGTCCCTTTGCCTGACTTTGAACAAATCTGACTTTCTTGTTTCGACCTTAATGGCGCCTGCATGGTCTTTGATGAAGGTATCTGCGAGCATGGCAAAGGAGTCGATGGAATTCGGTGGTAAGTTTTGATACCATGTCATCGCTCCCTTGGACAGGGTCTCTCCGAATTTCTTTAGAAGGATGGACTCGATTTCATCGTCCTCGAGATCATTCCCTTTTATAGCTCAAGTGTACGCCATTACATGTTCATTTGGATCCGAGGTCCCATTGTATTTGGGGATATCTGGCATGCGGAACTTTTTTGGTATCGGTTTTGGAGCAGCGCTGGATGGGAAAGGTTTTTGTACGAACTTCTCTGAGTCCAAACCTTTCAACACCGGGGGTGCTCCTGGGATCTGGTCTACCCTCGAATTATAGGTTTCCACCTTTTTATCGTTAGCCTCGATCCTTTTGTCATCCGACTCAACCTGCTTAGTCAGCTCCTCGAGCATCTTTATGATTCCGGAATTTACTCGTGAACCGCTTTCGTCCGGTTGTGCTGTGACTGGCTCATTTTGAGGAGCTATCTTTCGAGAAGAAATGGCTTCAACTCTGTCCGGAATCTGACTGCGGCTTTGTAATTGAGCAATGGCCGCTTGCTGGGCTTGCAGCATGTCAAATATCACTTTGAGGCTGATCTCATCTCCCCTATTATGTTGAATCCCTGAATGGTGTTCCCCCCGAATGCTGTTCGATGGGTCAGAGGTCTGATCGGCGTCGACCGCCATTTGAGAATTTGGCGTCGATCGGGACCTCGTTTCCGGGCATAACGTTATTTTCGCCTTGGTGGTTAAACTTGTTGCTGATGGGAAGTGAGTGCGACATTACTATGTTGTAATCTGAAAAAAAGAAAATTCTGCAAAGAACAAGCGTAAAATAGTGTGTGATAGAGAATTGTATCAAAAATTCACTATTATCCTTAGCCCCACGGTGGGCGCCAAACTGTTTGCTCTAAAATTCGAGCAACAATTTTGAATTTATTCGCGATGTTAAGGATACGTGAAATAATTCGACACAACGGAAAATATAACAGTAAAAATAATAATTGACTTATGTAAATAAAGGAATGATCAAACCGTTGAGGTAGAATGAATTTTCTGTAATGGAGCAATATGCAATAAAAAATAGACAACTTTGGTAAGAGATAGATAGAAATGATAATCAGTATTATGGTGTGTATATCGTGTCTATTCAATGAAGTTGCATCCCCCTTTTATAGATAAGAAGAGAGTTCTACATATGGTAAATGACTTAATTACAAGATAAATCAACTTAATTATTGGATAGAATATCCCTAGAAACACTGGTCTAACATCTCTGATGGTTAAGACCGTGATTCCCGCCGAGATATCAGTATTCCGCGAGATTTTCGGCCTTCCCGTAATATGAAATTGATCCTTTTACCATAAAATGCATCTTCCCCGATCGGTGTCGATTGCCTTATTTTGATCGCTCCGGTTCCGAATCCAATGACGCCCGACCTCAGGCTTTCCTTCCCGAAATGCTGATCACGATTTAAAGTAATCCGGTCTTGAACTACACTTGAGCCTGACCTTTCTTGTATGCTCGGTCGTATCCGACCCAATACAAGTGCCAAGAAAACCACACACCTTGTAACCACCATTGAAAGCAGTGGAAGACATGAAAGTGCCTTCAAAGTAGTTTTCTTTATCAACTTTGGTTTTGTCAAAAAGGATGGGGTAACTAACAGCATCGACAAGGACGATGACTTTGGAGTTGGGAGCATTGAAAGAGCGAGGAGGGGCGTTAGTTCTAAAGACAGTGGATTGGTAACTTTTCGTGCGAGTCCTGAAAAAAGCATCAGCACCTTGGTTGTAATGGAACTGAAATTACATTATTAGGTGCTGCTGTTTATGGTTGTTTTAACCTAATCGTGAGCCAAATAGTTTTGACTTTTGATTGCCTCAAACAGTTCACTCTTTTCTGGACAAACCCATAATAATCTCTAAGTTTGGACCTTCATTATCTCATTTTTGTCGTTTGGTATATATATACTTACATAATACCCAGAATTAAAAATGATATAGTACACTACGACGTTTGGTTGATAGAATGGCAGGAAATAATCTCTTCTTACAACTTAACTTAGTATTGTTAATACATATTTATAAAGGCGAATCAAGATTTGAGTGCAACAGGACACCATCGCCGGATATGCAAAATTTTGAGATAAAGTTCGACGTGTAACTCTTTAAAAATATAATAATTATGGTGACATATCAACCAAAATACAAATTCAATATTGTCAATTATCATCAATTTGGCATTAATAAAACAAAATACATCATCCGTTCTTACTTGAACCAATGCGTTTTCGTATGCAAACCTGCAAAGGTTTAAACTTTAATGTGTAAATTCTTATATTGTCACGATCCAAAACTTCACATGTCGTGATGGCGCCTATCGTAATACTATGCAAGCGGACAACTCACAAATAACCACGCTTCTTTAATTTAAACATACTGAAATAAGCTTAAATAAAATCAAATCTCATAATCATCTGATAAGAAAATACCGCGACTCAATACAAAATCCCCCAAAATCGGGCGTCATTGAGTACATGAGCATCTAAATAACAACATAGTCTGACTGCTAAAATACTGTCTAGAAAGATAAAACAGTACAATAAACTGAAAAGAAAGAGAGTCAAGGTCTGATGATTCCAAGGCAGCTACCTCGATAATCTCCAAACAACTGATGCCCCAATTTAGTACCGCTGTGTCCAGAAGTACCTGGATCTACACACGAAGTGTAGAGTGTAGTATGGGTACAACCGACCTAGTGTACTCAATAAGTAACAAGACTAACCTTGGGTTGAAAGCAATGACGAGCTCAATAGGTACAATCCAAATACCAATTTTAAACAGTATAAAAATGTAGACATGCTTTCAAGTTTAACAGTTTAAGTTCAACATGGATAAAATATTCCAAGTGTGACTGATATGAGAAATGATACATCACTATATCAACATGTCAATTATGCATGCAAACTGTAATGCAACATAGTGATAAAATCATATGCATACTCTCGGGGTATTAACTTCACTCAACACGCTCAGTCACTCAGTCCTCCCAATCACTCAGTCCTCCTAGTCACTCGGCACTCGTGCTTGGCACTCACACTCGGTACTCGCACTTAGTGGGTACCTGCACTCTCTGGTGGTTTGTAAGACTCCGGAGTGGGGATCCTGCCGAAGCGCTAAAATAAGCCAATCGTGGCATGAATCAATAAAGCCTGCTGCGGAGTACAGCCCGATCCTATAAACATCACTCACAATCAGGCCCTCAGCCTCATTCAGTCACCAATCTCTTAAGTCTCTCGGGCTCACAGATCTCATGTCAATAAGCCAAATATGACGTATCAATAAATGACAATAAAGACTGAGATATGATATGCAAATGATAGATGTGATCGAGTACATAATTGCAAATTAAGCAGGTAATTTAACAGCAACACGACATCTGTGGGTCCTAACAGTACCAGCACATAGCCTAAGCATGATTTCTAACATGAATTGTAGCTCAATTTCCTCTAACACATGAAGAGTACACGAATAATACTCAGATTAGATGACTACACAGTTCCATGATATCGACTGAGTCACAATTTCTATGGTGCACGCCCACACGCCCGTCACCTAGCATGTGCGTCACCTCAATACCAACCACAAAACACGTAATTCAGGAATTTATACTCTCAGGACCAAGTTTAGAAGTGTTACTTACCTCAAGCCATGCAAATCTCTACTCCAACAAGCCCTTGCCTCGCGAATCGGCCTCCGAACGACTCAAATCTAGCCACAAACAACTTAACACAATAAACATAAGATATAGGAATCAATTCCATACGATAAAACTAGGTTCTTTAAATAAAATCAAAAAGTTTACTCAAAAAGTCAACCCCGGGCTCACGTCTCGAAATCTGACAAAATTAACAAAATCTGATCACCCATTCAACGACGAGTCTAATCATACCAAAATTACTAAATTCCGACACCAAATCGTCACTCAAATCTCCAATTATTACTTTCCAATATATGGGTAAAAATCCCCAATTTTCACCTCAAAATATCAAATCTATGGGGGAAATTCAATGAGTAATCAATATAATTAGATAAAAACGACGAAAAGTTGCTTACTTCTCAAAATCTGGCGAAAACCCCTTCAAATATCGCCTTAATCCGAGCTCCCAAAGTCCAAAAATGGATAAATCACGAAACCCTTCAAAACCATACTCCACCTCGACCTGCCGCTTCTGCTGCCAAATCTCGCACCTACGAGACCGCACCTGCGGCCCCATGTCCACACCTGCAAGCCCAGAGCAAATTTCAAATCTCTACATCTGCGACCAACCTTCCGCTTCTGCAGACTTGCAGATGCGCTTCCCTCTCTGCACCTGCAATACGCCCTTAGCCAGACCAACCTTGCTTCAGCGCCACTCCAGCTGCACCTACGACCAATCCCCTCGCAGG
Organism: Nicotiana obtusifolia; assembly: GCA_002018475.1. Taxonomy (NCBI): domain Eukaryota; kingdom Viridiplantae; phylum Streptophyta; class Magnoliopsida; order Solanales; family Solanaceae; genus Nicotiana; species Nicotiana obtusifolia. Next base: position 34,993 of record MCJB01048371.1, on the reverse strand, counting down.
TGCGATCGCACTAAAAGGTCCCAACTTCAGCAGTGCTTAAAGTCATATTTTTGATCCGTTAACCATCCAAAATCCAACCGAGGACCCCGGGACCTTAACCAAACATACTAACAAGTCTTAAAACACAATACAAACTTAGTCGAGGCCATAAATCACATCAAACAACATCAAAAATACGAATCGCACCCCAATTCAAGCCTGTTGAAACTAATGAATTTCCAACTTCTACAATTGACGCTGAAACCTATCAAATCAACTCCGATTGACCTCAAATTTTGCACACAAATTATAAATGACACAACGGACCTATTCCAACTTTTGGAACAAAAATCCGAGCTTGGTAACCATAAAGTCAACTATGGGTCAAACTTCTCAACTCTCCAAACTTCTACTTTCCCAACTTTCGCCAATTCAAGTCAAAATCACCTACGGAACTCCAAATCAATATACGGACACACTTCTAAGTCCAAAATCACTTTACCAAGCTATCATAACCACCAAAACTCCATTCCAGAGTCATTTACATATAATTCAACTTCCTGTCAACTCTTCCAACTTTGGCTTCTCACCTTTGGACTAAGTATCTCAATTCATTCTGAAACATCCCCGGAACCAAACCCAACCACCCCGGCAAGTCAAATAACAACAAACAAACATAGAATAGGAAATAAATAAGGGAAGGGGACTATAATACTCAAACGACCGGTCGGATCGTTACATAAATAGAATATCCCAATGTGATTCTAGCTAAACAGATATGATTAAATGTTGAAGTGTCATTAATTAGATTTGAGAGAATATATATTTTGTTGATGCAAAGAAAATCATAAGCCACTTGTGAATATCCATATGGAAGAGGAAGAATCACATGGAAAATTATCCATAAGTTTTTTTTTTTATTTTACAAACTTTAACATAAACTTTATTAGTCATTATGTGATCCAACTGCCTTCCCATTCTAGTAAAGACAATATATTTTACTTCCTACGCTATTCTTAGTTCTTTTAAGTTACCTCTTTCGAATTTTTCTCTTAGATGAAGCTACTTTTAAAAAAAAAATAGAAGTTCTAAGCAGAGAGTGAGGGAGGGATTTGAAATAAATAAATAAATTGACTATTACGTACTAATAATAAACTAATTCTGAAAAGATAAAAATAAAATATACCAATTGACTGGGAAGGGAGCAGTAGTAAGTAGAAACAAAAAGAGTGAGGGAGGGATATGAATTTTATTTTGTAAAAGAGTAGTAAGTATCCTTGAATTAAAAAGATAAAGTAATTGTCACGACGCGGAGTTCCCATTCTTAGGACCGTGATGGCGCCTAACATTTCACTTGCTAGGCTAGCCAACGTTAAAATAATTTTTAGCCACTTTTAACAATTCAAATTAAATGATACCGAGTAAACTGAATAAAATAAAATAAAACTGAAATAAAGTGAGAAAAATCATAACAACGGCAATATGTAGATACAATCCCAGAACTAGTGTAACAAGTGCACGAGCGACTAGAATAATACAGATAATGGTCTGAATGAAAGTAAAACTGTCTGAAATAAAATAAAAAGCTAGGATAAGATAGAAGATGACTTCAGGGCTGCGAACGCCGAACAGCTGTACCTCAAGTCTCTGTCGGGTAATCAATCCGAGCAATCTACTGACCACCACTAGGACCGACTCCAAAATCTGCACAAGAAGTGCATAGTGTAGTATGAGTACAACCGACCTCATATACTCTGTAAGTCCGAGCCTAACCTCAACGAAGTAGTGACGAGGCTGAGGTGGGTCACTTACAATAACCTGTACCCAGTATAATAATAATAACAAGAAAGTAACATAGGAAAAGCAAACCAGTTAACTTATGTAAATAACTCAATCCTTGAAATCGGTAAAACCAGAACATCAGTCCTCAGAGTCTCGTATGAAAACACTGAAAGCTATCTTGCAACAATGAATACAAAACACAAATTCGTTGCGGCGCGCAACCTGATTCGAATGTAAAAATACAACCTTCCCTTATTTTACCATATCAATATCAAGAATAATATGTAAATTCTTTTGCGGCACGCAACCGATCCCACCATATTATTAGAATCAATATCATAATCCTCCCTTGTTTCCCATATCAAATAACATATAAAATCCGTTGCGGCGTGAAACCCGATCCCACCATATCAATATCAATCCTTCCTTATTCCACCCGTTGCGGCGTGCAACCCGATCCATAAAAAAAATCAATAAATTTAATCAACTCAGCAACTCAAATCACAAGAATCTCTACGATTAAAGAAGACGAAAGCAAAGCCATAAAGGAACCTCGTACAAGTCAAGGAACGCTACAATTAACACAAAGTAACAAGACAAGCCAAAGATATGATAATTAAAGTGTACAAGTAAGACAAGTAAGGCAAGTATTTATTAGTCATGTAATCATGGAAGAAACAAGCACTTCAATACAAGAGTAATAGGTGACAAGTAACAAGTTAATGTATAGAAAGCAACTAAGACATGTAACAGTTAAGGCATGGAATGAGATAAGTAATGAAATATGGGAAAACATGAAAATAACTATTTTGACGGCGTATATATACTCGTCACCTTGCATATACGCCGTTACACATGTAGTTCACATAGCACACAGCTATAGGGTCTCTAATTCCCTCAAATAAAGGTTAGACCCAACATTTACCTTGCTCAAGAAACAAATCAAAGCTCAATCGGAGCCTTTCCTCTAAAATTCGCCTTTGAACCAACCGAATCTAACCAAAATTGACTTAATATCAACAAATAATTCTAGGGAAATCAATTACAATGCATAAATCTAAGATCTTTATAATTTTACCAAAAAGTCAACAAAAGTCAACCCCGGGCTCGCTTGGTCAAAACTCGAGATTCGGACCACTACCCATTCACCCCCCAAGCCCTGTTATGTAGTTTGTTTCAAAATCCGGCCTCAATTCGAGGTCTAAATCCCAAGTTTACAAAAATCTTTAATTCTACCTAAATCTCTAATTTCTACCATGAAAATTCTAGATTTGATGTTGAAAACTTATGAAATGTAATGGGTAATTGAAAAGAAATAGATTGAAGTCTCATTCCAATGTATTTAGGAATAAAATCTCTTGGAAAAATCACCTCTAGGGTGTTTAGAATTGGGAGTTTTTGAAAATGTGCTAAATCCCGTCTTCTCAGCTTTTTGCGTAGGCGCAGATATTGCAACGCAAATGCGAAGAAGTTTTCGCAAAAGCAAATTTCTCCCACTCTGCTGGCATCACAAATGCGATACTTTGTTCACAAATGCGAACTAGGACCTTCTGCAAATGCGACCAATTTGATCACAAACGTGAACCAGTTTCCCCCCTAGCCCCCAATCGTAAATGCGAAGAATCTGTTTGCAAATGCGAACGTGACAGAGCTCATCTATTATCGTGTAAAGCCCTGTAAAATTTTACCTAAAATTTGAGGTTTTGTGGTGCCGAGGTAAGCTAATGTTTTTGGAGTTGCTAAGTGCATCGAGGAGTAAAAGGAAAACGTTTGCAGAACGTGGTAGTTCTGCGATCTACTATGTGACCGCAGAACCAGTTTGCGGACCGCAGATTGAAATAGAAAGATTTGCCAATTTTAAGGGCCATTACGCGGTCCATTTTACGGACCGCAGAAGTGTCTCACAATACCACAAACTCTACACAGAGAAGACCCTGCCGCCTCACCCCAATGTATGCGGGTGGAGGTGTATTCATAATACCACAACTTTACACAAAGTGGCCTTGCCGCCTCACCCCAATGCATGCGGGTGGAGGTGTGTTCACAATACCACAACTCTACACAAATGGCCCCGCTGCCTCACCCCAATGTATACGGGTGGAGGTGTATTCACAATGCCACACTTTGGATTCCCAAAAACGATAATAGTTTATACAAAAAAAATTTCCTTCCAATCAACCATTCGACACCTTTAAGTTCATAAAGTTTCATCATATGAGAAATAAGTGTTTAATCACATTGATTTCATACAAGATCTTCTTCCCAAAAGGGGTATAAAATAATTAAGTCAAAAATAGAGAATCATTAACACACGAGGGTTCTAACACGTTGTGCCAATCGGGAATCAATTTTGCTAGTTTGAATACCCCCATCAATAGCGTTCCATGTTCGAACTTTGCACGATGGCGTTTTATAAGAACACGGAAATTCCATTATCAAAAAAAGAGTTTAGCCTTCATACCTGGAAAGAGCTTTTCGTAGTGCCAAAATAATGTCCAAACACTCCTAACGATGCTAATCTTTTTGAAGCCCTAGCAAGTTCCTTTTGATGGAATTCCGAGGTTTGATCAAAGTAGAGTAGTGAAATTCTTAGTCCTCCCTTTCCTCTCTCTAGAATAGCTTTTTCCTCTCTTAAAATGTCAGATAATCCCCCCAAAACAAACCCTTAGGCTAGATAAATTAAATGGGTGTTGGGTTATAAGCTTGAAAAAGAAGCTGCGACGCAGATCTGCGGTCGCATATGCGACTGCTACACCTCCGCCCGCATACGTTGGGGTGAGGCGACATGGCTGCTTTTTGTAGAGTTTATGGTATTGTAATTGCACTTACACCTGCATACATTAGGGTGAGGCGGCAGGGAAACTTTATGTAAAGGTAGTTATAGAGGATCCCGGACTTAAAACTTTATAAATGTTATTGAAAGCTATTAATAAATTTGCTATGAATTTAACGGCTATTTAAGCCTTTTATTATTACCATGATTCATCATATTCATGTTGTATGTTCAAATCCTTCTATAGGTGTTTGGTTTTCATACTAGTACTATACATATACTAACGTCCCCGTTTCCAGGTGTGCTGCATCTTTAATGAATGCAGCTGGTTTCACAGCAGGAGGCATTAACCAGTGATAGCGGTACACTCTCTTCCTAGTTGACTTGGTGAGCCCCACTTCATTTTTGGGTCGTGCATCTTTTGTTCTGTGTGTATTAGGTTTTGAGTTATAGCCGGAACCTTGTTGCCGACACTATCATTGTACTCTTTTATATCTATTAGAGGCTCCGTAGACATGGTATGGGTTGTGTTATTGGTATTGAGAAAGTCAAGATAGTAATGTCGTATGTGTATTACATGTTCCATTTCAAACTATGAAAGTGTATGTATTTTGAGACTTTATAAATGAAGTAACAACTGGTGATGGAATTAGTGTTGTTCATGAACCCTCTTGGTGTTTATTAATGGGTGAGTTGGGTAGAAGGCAATCTAGCAGGCTTGCTCGGTCGGGTTATCTCGGTTGAGCGCCGGTCGTGCTCTCCGAGGTCGGGGCGTGACCTATCGCAAATGCGAGGTATGAGACCTATGCACCAGAACCAGCAAAGTCCCACTCTTTCAAACATGCCGCCACGCATTCGAAACTCACCCGAGCCCTTGGGGCTCTAAACAAAACATGCACACAAGTCCAAAAATATTTTACAAACTCGCTCGCGTGATTAAAATCCCAAAATAACACCTAGAACTACGAATCGAATACCAAAACGAATGAGATTTTCAAAGAAACTTAAGAACATGTAAATTTACAACCGGACGTCCAAATTACGTCAAATCAACTATGTTTTGCACCAAATATTGCGGACAAGTAATAAATGCTGAAATTATCCCATACCAAGTTCCGAAACCGAAATCCGAATCCGGTAGCAACAAAGTCAACCTTCAGTCAAACTTAGAAATTCTTTAAACCTTTAAATTGCTAGTTTTCAACAAATTACGTTAATTAAGTCAGGGACTTCCGAATTTGATTCCGGTCATACGCCGAAGTCTCAAATCATGATACGGACCACCGGGACCATCAAAACACAGATCCGGATATGTTTACACAAAATGTTGACCGTAGTCAACTTAAATGAGTTTTAAGGCACGATTTCACATTTTCATAATTTTTCTCAAAAAAACTTTTCGAAAAAGGACACGAATTGTGCATGTAAATCGAAGAAAGCTAAACAAAGCTATTCGAGGTCACGGAACAAAAAAAAATGAAAGGTAAAACTTTAAATGACCTATTGAATCATTACAGTAAACAAAAAAGTATTTTAAAAAAAGGAGAAAGTTCTAAGCAGAGAGCGAGGACGGGATTTGAAAAAGAATAAACTAAATTGACTAATAATAAACTAATTCTGAAGAGATTAAAAAATTAAACCAATTGACTAGTACGAGAGTAATTAGTAAGTAGAAAAATGGGAGAGAGGGAGGGATTTGAAAAATACATTTTTTTTTAAAAAAAAAAAAGATAAGTTGATGAATGGGTTTCGAGCCCAGGTAAAAGGGTAAGAAAAAGAACTTACATTATTTGGGAGGGCCAAAGAAAATATATAAGGACTTTTCTGTGTAATACAAATATATATAATATATGTATACAAAGTTTTGGTGGAAGCTAATGAGGCCCCTAGACTCCCCAACCCCTTAGGAGGTCTGCCTCTGCATATATACTCCTCCAATTATACAATAAATTGTGCACATATAGTCCTGGCAAACAGTTGTGATCAGTATAACTTTGGTGGTGGATTTAGAATTTAAATCGTGTAGCTGGATCCTAAGTTAAGTATCATGTATGTTGAAATATGCACGAAACTTTAATTTATCTGTATTTGTTGAGTATGCTGAATAGCGGATTTATCATAGCTATTGAGATCGAAATAACAAAGAATCATACATAAGCGAATAAAACAAACCTCCACAAAGATAAATCATATAAGAGAAGAAAAATATACTAAACAACGCATAATAATTTATAATAATTGGTCAATCTACCTATATATGATTCATCACTAATATAATTTTTTTCTTTTAGAGAACAATCTCCCCATAGACAAAACTCTTTTGATGACTACATTATTGATGCGATTGTGTTACTGTATTAGAAGGAAGGATCTTCAATTTATAGAAGGGCTTAACTTTTCCTCAGAGAAAAGAATTAGTCAAATATGGTAGAGATCTATATTTTTCTTTTAAGAAAAGTAACACTCCATTATGGTAAATTATTTTCCGTTCTTCCGAGAAAAGGTAAAATCTCATTATGGAAAAAAAGATTAGGCAAATCCTAATAATATTATATTTGTTTAACGATCCGACCGGTCGCTTTGTGTATCACGCCCCATATTCCCTTTTGATATTTCATACATGTGTAATTTTGATTTTATGACTTACGGGGTTGATTGGTTTCGTTTTTATTCCAGGAAGATTTTGGGTTGGCTTGGACCCTTTGACTCTTGGCTTAGAAGCCTAAGTTGATTATGTTGACCAATATTTGACTTTTGTGAAAACGACCCCGGAACGGTATTTTGATGGCTCCGATAGGTCCGTATCGAGATTTTGGACTTGGACGCATGCTCGAAATATATTCAGAGATCCGTAGGCTGATGTCACGACCCGGAATCCCAACATCTAGGTTATGATGGCGCCTAACATCTACTTGCTAGGGAAGCCGACGTGAACAAAACATTTATTGTTTTTAACAATTTATGATAAGATAATAATAATGAAAACGATATAAGTCAAGCAAAGTATGATAATACTGAATATCGGGTCTAAATATGACCCAGAAGCTGGTGTCACGAGTACATGAAGATCTAGAGTGCTACAAACATGATCCGAATAAAATACACTATTTAATAATAAAGATAGGAGGGAAGGGGACTTCAAGACTGCGAACGTTGTGCAGTTGTACCTCAAGTCTCAGTCAATAACCGGATCCGAGCAAAAGCTACTGAACGCCGCTAGTACTCACTCTAGTATTTGCACTAGAAGTGCAGAATATAGTATGAGTACAACCGATCCCATGTACTCCGTAAGTGCCGAGCCTAACCTCGACGAAGTAGTGACGAGACTAAAGCAGGTCACTTATAATAACCTGTACGCAGTAATAATAATAATAACAGGGAAAGAAAACTTAAAATGAGAGTATAGCAGTTACTTTATGACAATGAACTCAACCTCGCTATCAGAAACCCAGAATAAAAGCTTTGTAATCTCATATAAAAAAATGCCGAAAGTAACACAACAACAACAACAAGTACGACACACACAGTTCGTTGTGGCGCGCAACCCGATCCCACCGTAACATCCTTTATCAATATCAAGTATAACGTAAATAACATGTTGCAGTCCGCAACTCGATCCTAGCATATCATCATTAGTCAATATCATAATCCTCCCTTATTCCACCATATCAATTTATCAATATCAAATATTACGTACACAAACTGTTGCGGCGCGCAACCCAATCCCACCATATAATAATCCTCCCTTATTACACCATTTCAATTCATTATCCTTCAACTCCCATTGCAGCGTGCAACTCGATCCACAAACAATTTTAATAAACATAAATAGTCCAATTACTCAATTTACAAGAATCTCTACAATCAAAGGGTATGAGAGCAAGGCAATAAAGGAACCACGTAATAATCAAAGGAATACAACAAATGTTATGATAAAAAATAATAGGACAAATAAAGCAAGTGACAATTAAGGTGTGCAAGTAAAACAGTTAAGACAAGTGGCAAATAAGCATGGAGTCATGGAAGGGACGAACAATTCAATACAAGAATAATTAAATGACAAATAACAATTTACGGCATATAAAGAAAATAAAACATGTAACAATTAAGTCATGGAATGAGATAATTCATGAAATAATAAGAAACATGAAAATAAATATCTTAACGGCGTATATACACTCGTTACTTCGCATATATGACGTTTTCTCACATAATCCACATAATACATAATTCAAATTTCGTAATTCCCTCAAGTCAAGGTTAAATCCAACACTTATCTCACTCTGCAAACAAATCAAAGCTCAACTGAGGCCTTTCCTCTAAAAATCACCTCCAAACCAATCGAATCTAACCAAATATAGTTCAAACAATTCAAAATAAGCTTTAGAAACTACCTACGAGTGAAAAAGATTCAATCTTTAATGATTTTGAAATAAGTCAGCAAAAGTCAACTCCCGGCTCGCTTGGTAAAAACCCGAGATTCGGACCAAATTCGATTACCCATTCACCCTCGAGCCCGATTATGTGATTAATTTCAAAATCCGACTTCAATTTGAGTTCTGTATCTCAATTTTTCAAAATTTCCTATTTCTACCTAAATCTCTAATTTCTACCATGAAAAAGTTTAGATTAAAGGTTAGAAATCAATAGGTGTTGATGTAAATGGAAGAAAACGAGTTAAAATCTACTAACCTATGAAGTTGGGATGAATATTTTCTTCAAAAGCGCCTCTAGGCCAAGTTCAAACTTAGAAATGGTGAAAAATGGTTTAAATCCTGATTTTTAGAAGTTTTAAAGACTGGGCGTCAGGTGTTCATCGCGTTCGCGAGAAACCTGATGCGATTGCGAAGCAGCAGCGGCCAAAGGCCTTCGCGTTGGTGAGCTACTCTTCGCATTCATGAAGGCTTAATCCCACCTGCATTCGCGATCGCAGACCCGATGTCACGTTCGTGAATAGTAATGGCTAAGCTCCCTTCCCAGGCCTCATAACCCTACGCGTTCGCGAGAGGTTTGTTGCATTCATGAAGGGTACACCCCCAAGTGCTTCGCGTTCACGGCCAAGACATCGCGTTCGCGTTGAAGAAGTTCCAACTCTGTCCTAGTTTCCCCTTCGCGATTGCAAGAGTACCTTCATGACGTGATGCCCAAAGTGACAGACACTAGCAATAGCAAAACCAACATCAATCCAAGTCCGGAAATCGATCCGCAGCTAATCCGAAACTCACCTGAACTCCTCGGGCTCCAAACCAAACATGCACACAAGTGTAATAACATTTTATGAATTCGCTCGCGCAATTAAGACACCGAAATAACACCTATAGCTACGAATCAGACATCAAAGTGTATGAGATTTTCAAAGAAACTTAAGAACTTTCAAATTTACAACCGGACGTCCGAATCATGTCAAATCAACTCCGTTTTGCACCAAATTTTGTAGATAAGTCATAAATAGTAAAATGGATCTATACCAAGTTCTGAAACCAAAATTTGAACCCCATAGAAACAATCCTTGGCAAGCTACATAAAATAGATTTCCAGAAGTCCACAGAAAATTTTGCTAATTGACCGAACAACCTACGGTCTAAATTAGGAATTCTTTAAACCTTCAAATTACTAGTTTTCAACAAATCATGTTAAATAAAGTTAGGGACTTCCGAATTCAATTCCGGTATACAACCAAGTTCCAAATCACGATACTAACCCACCGGGACTGTCAAAATAATGATCCAGGTCCATTTACACAAAATATTGACTGTAGTTAACTTTAATCATTTTAAGGCTAAAATTCACATTTCTTTCAATTTTTCACATAAACTTTTTTCCGGAAAAAGACACGAAGTGCACATGCAAATTGATAATCACTAAACGAAGGCCTTGGAAAATAGAAATAAAGACGAAAACTCAAAATGACCTATCGGGTCATCACAGTTGATTTGTGTTGTTTTGGCGAATATTGGCAATTTGAGGTTTAGAAGTTTGACCGTAGGTTGACTTTTGGCTACCGAGTTTGGAATATAGTTTTGAGACTTGGAATAGGTCCGTCATGCTATTTAGAACTTGTCTGCAGAATTTTGTGTCATTTGGAGTTGATTTGATTGGATTCAGACGCTTGGTTGCAATTCTAAAGGTTGTTGAACTTTCTTTGAAATCCATGTGTTTTGATATCCAATTCATAGATCTAGATATTATTTTTGAGTTTTGATCGCGCGAGCGAGTTCGCATGATATTTGTAGACTTTTATGGATGTTTGGTCGGAGCCCCGAGGGCTCGAATGATTTTCGGACGTGTCGCGAAATGGTTTGGAACTGATGCCTCAGATGTCGCAATTCTGAACACCAGCATCGCAATTGCGATCCTAGCAGGGGGTCTTAGGTGTTGCAATTTTGATACCTGGATCACAAATGCAAAGAGTTCTAGGATTTGGGTAGGCTCGTATTTACGACAAAAGTGTCGCATTTACAATGAGGGCAGGCTTCACATTTGCGACAACTGCAACTGAACAAAAGGCCTGGGAGTCAGAATGTTTTATCACATTCTCTCATTTTAGAACCCTAGACTTGGTAGTAGGCGATTCGGAGAGGGGATTTTCACCTACAAACATTGAATGAGTGATTCTAATCAATTTTCAATTATATTTTATGATTATATCTTAGATTTAACATCAAATATATGTGAATCAAAGAGGAAATTTGGGGATTTTTGTCAAAGTTTTGAAGAAATGAAGATTTAATTTTTGAGCATCGATTTGGACTTGGATTTGAAAACAAAACACATATATGGACTCGTAGGGTTATGAGTAGTCGGAATCTACCATTGGACCGGGGTTTTGACTTTTTGGAAAATATGTAAAGATCATAGATTTATCTATTATAATTGGTTTTCTTGCATTGTTTGATGTTATTAAGTCATTTTTGGTTAGATTTTAGCCGTGTGGCGGCGAATTTTAGGAGAAAAGCTATTTTCGAGGGTTGAGTTGGGCTAGTTGAGGTAAGTATCTTGCCTAACTTTGTGTGGGGGAACTACCCTTTAGGAATTAGCTTGATTGTGCTATTTGTGTTATGTGAAAGACGTGTACATGAAATGACGAGTACGTACACATGCTATATGTGGTATTGGCCGGTTTAGGTTATTTACACTCTTTTTGTGCCTTTAGTTGAATTTTCATAACATGTTATATATCTCATTTTTGATCTACTCTTACATGTGTTAATCTACTGTGCGTGCTTTATTTGACGTTGTTAGCACTTGTTCTACCTCTTACTTGCTGTTTTGCTCTTATATGCTTTAGTTGAAGTTATTGTCTTCCTTATTGTCTTGTTATCTTTTCAATTATTGAATTACTTGTACTTGAAGTTGTAACGATCCGACTAATCGTTTTGAGCCCTGGTGTGTCGTTCAGCGGTTTAAGGCCTTGAGTAGCTTTACTTCAGGTACTATGACTTCACTTTGGACTTGGGCGTATATCCAGATCAGGTTTTCGATGACCCGAAAGCGTTTCTGCTCTTATTGTGGAAAGTTGACATTTTGGATGAATTTCATAAGTTGGGGTTGAAGTGGATTTTGATGTTATCGATGTTCGTTTGGAGCCTGGGAATAGCTCCGTATGGTTATTCTGGTCTTAGGAGCGAGTCCGGATGTGGATTTAGAGGTCCGTAGGTCATTTCGGGACCATTTGGCGAAAGTTGAAAACTTGATATCGGGTTAGGATTCCGATTCCGGAGTAGGTCTATAATGTTAAATGTTACATGTGTGCAAAATTTGAGGTCTATTGGTCTTGATTAGATAGGTTTCAGCGTCGAATGTAAAAGTTTGAAGTTCTTAGTTTATTAAGCTTGAATTGGGGTGCAATTCCTAGTTTTAGTGTTGTTTGATGTGAATTAAAGGTTCGACTAAGTTCGTGTTGTATTTCGGAACGTGTTAGTATATTTGGTTAAGGTCCGAAGGGCTCGGGTGGATTCCGGGTGGTTAACGGGCTGAAATTGGCCTTATGGGAATGCTGAGGCAGCTGGTGTCTGGTACAAAGGGCCGCAGGTGCGAGCCTGTAGAAATTGCCCAATGGTCGCAGAAGTTGAACCATGTGAGGGTGGATGGATTCGCAGGTGCGGGGAATTTGCCGCACCTGCGAGCTCGCAGATGCGGGCGGGGGAGCGCAGAAGCGGAAGTGGTCTGGGATTGATGGATTGTAGCTGTGGGTGATATAGCGCACTTGTGGAACCGCAGGCGCAGTTAAATGGTCGCAAAAGCGAGAGAAGCTGGGATTGGGGGAAACCGCATCTGCGAGGAGACTTCCGCAGTGCGGTGTCGTAGAAGTGGCTAGTGGACCGCTGATGCGAAAGGTCGCCTGGGCAGATTGTTTAAGTCGGGATATTTGCCCATTTTCTTTCATTCGCTCTTGGTTTGGACGATTTTTGGAGAGCTTCAAGTGGAGATTTTCATCAGCTATGTCAAAGCAAGTGATTCCCCCACATTGTGAGTTAAATACATGGCTGGTATATGGATTTAAACATAAAATTTTGTAGAAATTTAGAATTTTGAAAAAAAACCTAGAAATTGGTATATTTGGAATATGACCACGAAATTGGACATGGATTTGTAGTAAATTATATGTTTGAGTTCGTGGTGTTATGGATAAAGTTAATCTTCGAAAATTTTTGAAATCCGGGCACGTGGGCCCGAGGTGACTTTGTTGACTTTTCGAGCGGAGTTGAAAATTGTTATAAATTAATTTTTTATGAGTACTAGAGCATATATTTATGGATTTGCACATTGACTGACTTGTTTTGGAGCGACGGGCACCGGTTTGAGGTGTTAGAGTGGCGTTTGAGCCGGTTATGGAACATTGGAGCGAGGTAAGTCTCTTGTCTAATCCTGGTGAGGGGGAAGCTACCCCTAGATGATATTAATTGATATGTACTACTAGTTGTGACTGCTATGTATGCACGAAGTAACGAGAGTCCGTACGTAGCTAAAGCGTGTTTATGTCCCGGTGGACCTAGAATTTTATCATGCAATATTTAAATTACTTGAACTTATTCTATTGACTTAATTAGTTGAAAATATGATATTAACTTGATTAGAAATTTAATATATCTTAGGCCCAGCCCTATCACTCGAGTTGTTGGCAAGGAAATTGAGAAATGGTAAAAAGGTTATATTCACTTTGTGCTCATGTGCTATATTGTAAACACGTATCTTGTGATTCAAAAACTTTCTTCCTTTCTTATGGAGCGGGCTAGTGCATCGACAGTACGTAGATGCATCAATGGTTCGTGCCATCGACCCTCGGTAGTGTACACATATTCTGGATCGGGTCGAACGACCTCGGCAAGATCGTGCGTTATCACTAGTAGTTCGATTATTCACAAGATAAACCTTCCACTGATGCCTGACATTTTATGGTACTTCTTATTGATTTGGTATTGATACTTGGCACTTTCTGAGGTATTGAGGTAGAATACAAGACCGGGAGATTTATGCTTTAAAAGGGATGATTGGGATATCATGATATTACAGATTTACTTCTCTATTGCTGTGCACTTCATATTCGTTAGAAATTATCATATTATTTATTCATTTGGACCTCTAGTAAGTGTCAGTGTTGATCCCTCGTCACTACTTCTCTGGGGTTAGGCTAGATACTTACTGGGTACGTGTTGATTTACGTACTCATACTACCCTTGCTGCACTTTTGTGCAGGTACTTATATGTCTGGTGGTCATTTGGGCGCATAGGCGTGGTCATTGCAGGGACTTTACCGTGAGCTTCATTTCATGCTCTGATCTGCAACCTGCAGAGTCTCCATTAGAGTTATTTATGTTTTCTTGTCTAATTTGTATTACAGACACATGTTGTATTTTATTATGTTTCCTAGTTGATGCTCATGCACTTGTGACACCGGGTTTTGGGGGTTCCTACGGGTTATTCACTATTATAGTTTGTGTAAATTCTAACCCACACTATTTTATTAATAAAAATTATGATTTTAAGGTGCTAGAATGGGTAATTAAATTGACTAATCACTGTTGGCTTGCCTGAAGGCGGTGTTAGGCGCCATCACGACTACTAGTGGATTTTGGGTCGTGACTGCTTGGTATCAGAGCATTAGGTTCACTTGGGTCTCACGAGTCATAAGCAAGTCTAGTAGAGTCTTGCGGATAGGTATGGAGACGTTTGTATTATATCTTTGAGAGGCTATAAGACTGTTAGGAGCACTTCCCTTCTTGATTCCTCTTCATGCGATTTGATTCCTTTGAGGCTTATGCCTTTATTTCCTTCTTACGCATTATTATATGATATTGAGCGCTCGAGTCGATTGGGCATCGAGGAGTAGAAGTAGTACTATAGACGTGGAGCAGGATGTTCCTCCCTGCGCATTCGAACAAGTTATTATCATCTTCTTGCGGAAGGAGGTTCTGTCATTTTAGCTCTGTAGCTATATTTTCAATGGTTTTGAGGCTACACGCAGATTGCTGTGATGTTCAGACGTTGTCATCGGACAGCGGTTGTGTAAAGTTAGGGTGCTTGTCTATGTGTTGAGCTAGTGAATGAATTGGAATGAGGATTTTTTTCGGTGCATGATTTAGAGGTTCAGCGTTTTATTCCAGCAAAGGAAAGGCAACCGGACTATGAGTGTCCAAGTTTGGGTTGATAGAGTAACGAGACTTGGTATTTTTTAGCGTGGTGGAATTTTCATATGTGATGTGGTGTCGCTGTCCTTGTTGAAATGTATTAAGGTTCTTCAGTGTTAAAGTCTTCTTCAATCTACCTTCGGGCAGGGTGTTATGAAATGGTGACGGAGGAGCAAGTGTCAGAGATAGTAGTGTCACGGTTTATAATAGAATCGGTATTTCAAATGTTAATGGCTCGAGAATGATGATCCTCTAGGAGGTCTAGAGTTGGTAGTGACTCATTTGTTCAGGTGCTACAGTATGGAGTTGATTTGGGGCAATATTCGGGCCGCGAAGTATGAGGAAGGACATGGTGGAAGGTATGTCGCGATGGTTGAATTACTAGCAGGTCAAGCATGAAAAACATAGGTCAAGCAGTTACTTAAGGAAGATGGTTTAGCCGAAGAGGGAGTAGCAGAGTAGCATATGGATCTTTTGGTAGGGAGCCACTTGTTTGAAGAAAGTTTAGAGCGATTTGGGAATCACGATGGAAAAGTGACTAGGCCTACGAATTGTATTTGAGATGGTGGCTACTGTACAGAGTAACATTGAATACAATACAAAAGAGTTTGCTTGATATGAATAGGAATGCAATGTGACTTCGAGTTTGGAATGTACTGTCGGACTTTCAGTTGATGTCAATGGGAAATGAACGAACTTGTACAGCTGGTGGATGAGCACGGGCTCAGGAGGGCCACTAATTTTGTAGTAATTGTACCTAGTTTAGCGCCGTTGGAAGATGTCAGCATGGGATTCCACAGGTGGGTTACCTCCTGTGAATAGAGTAGCGGTTGCGCGATTTTGATGAAGTTTCTATGAAGAGTTCTGCGTATTATCCAGCGGGAGGTCGAATAGGAGATCATGGCTAATAATTCAGAATGTTCATGAAAAGTTTAATAAGAAACTACAAGAAATTTGGGGGATAATTGTGCGAGATCATGATAATTGGGAAGGAGGAATCTTGATGGGTTATACGGTTATGTGATTGTATCTTCAAGTGAAGTGGGGGAACCCCACCATTTATGATTGGATCACGTGGTTGTCTGCTTGTGCGGTTTCTGGTTGTCGGTGTATTGATGGGCTATTATGACCGAGGAAAGAAAACATCAGTGGTACTTCGAGCAAAGGAATTGAGAAATGTGTGCTATATCTGGCCTTATGGATTCATGTTCAGGTTTTTGGGAAGACTTAGAGTTTATGCCTCTTTGGGGGGGGGGGGTTATGTACAAGGAAAAAAATTTAGTCGGGTGCTTCTTTGATAGGGTGTTCACGTGCTAGCAGCGCACTAGATTTTGGCCTATATTCGGAGCTAAGTCAGAGTGGGTGACTCTCAACAGTGGTCCTAGTGGGTTCAAGAATTCGAGTGTAGCGCCTAAGGACTTGGAAGGTTCTACGTTATCATTGGGTATGCAGTGCAGTATAGGAGGAAAGGAAGAAATAGTTTCGAGTTTGCGGAAGTCTTGCAAAACTGGTATACCGGTTGGAGATGCAATTGTGCGCGTAAAGAGAATATGAGATGATTCATGAGTAATGAGACGATGTGGTCTCGTGATGCGGGTCACTCGGGATGAGTGCAAATTGAGTTCATATTTTGAATTGAGCTATTATTATTTCTAAAGCAAGTTAAGAGTGAGGTGGAAGAAGTTGGCTCGGTTGGTAATGGTTGAGTCAGCATGATTATGGCAATGATCAGTTCCTTCGGCGTGTGAAGTTATACATGTGATTTGTGGTTGTACATGCAGGCTCGTTAGCCACCACAACTTGACCGATTCGTGAGGTATTTGATTCAAATGGGTTTGTGGTGTAAATGGATTTCGGAAGAGTCATGGAAATTTAGATCACGACTTGAGGTTTGTATTTTCTGTGGTTTAGGAATTCAGTTGTGTGTTGCATTGGTTCTCTTGAAATGAGCTAAGTGAAAGGCTTTCCAGCCAATGAAGTGTTTATTCTACTAGTAGTTCAGGGGGTATGATGAATTCTGGTATTCTCGCGTAGCAACATGATAAGTGCAGTGAGCGGCATGGGAACTAGAGGTTGAAGGTCAAGGTTGCAGTTCGGTGTTGATAGAATGTCACGAGCTCCGATGAGCAGGGGTGAATTTAGATGTTCAGAGTAAGCTGGCATTTTCTTTAGTGTCACTTGAGAATGGTGTTCTGCGGAAGAGGATTTGTGCATTGACTTGCGGATTTTGATTCACTTTACAGAATTTGAATGGTTGGTGGTATGGATGTGCGGACTTTGCTACCTGAGCGGAAGGTTGTGGGAGTGTACCCCACCAGGAGATTTGTGTAAGTGTGACATGTTAGTCACTTGATTGTTAAAGATTGAAACCAAGTCCGGAGGTTATAGTAATATCGCAAATGCTAGAGTTTATGCCTGAGAGGCATTATATTCCTTGGGTTGTGGACCGTGTGAGTTTGTTCCGGATTAGACGACTGTTCTTATGTCATGGGAAGAGGTTATTGTTGATACTTGATAGATTATTAGCCAGTACGGTACGATCAGAATCGTCTTGAGGTCCATTGATGGGTCTACATATAGATGTGTGCTCTACACCAGGCCGGGTGTGTTCATTCAGCATAGCATTTCTTATGGAGGAATCTTCGGGCATTGGATGTTATTTTCATCGTAGTCTATTTCATGTAATACTCTATTGTGCCATGTGGGTTGTGAGACGGTTTGATTATTAGAACATGTGTTGAGGTCCCATGTAGCGGTGGTGTTATATGAGTAGGATGACTCTCGAGATGCAGATCATATATCGCACCTTAGTTGTGCTTGAGCTTGCACTTGGCATGCTTGTGGTTGATATTCAGACATTTCGTAAGTATAAGCATTACGGCTTGATAGGTGTTTTCTTCGATTGTTATGTGCGGATCGGGTGGCACACCGCCACGGATATATTGTTTGGATCGGGTGGCACACCGCCACGGATATATTGTTTGGATCGGGTGGCACACTTCCACGGGTATATTGTTTGGATCGGGTGGCACGCCGCCACGGGTATATGGTTTGGATAGGGTGGCACGCTGCCATGGGTATGTTGTGTGGATCGAGTTGCACCCCGCAACAGTGTCACAAATTGGATCGAGTTGCACGCCACATCAGTGAGATGTTGAGCATATTTCCTTAGACTCATTTTGTGTGCCTTGTTTTCATCCCTGAAGTAGGTTCATAGCACCTATTCGACTGTTTTATTCGTTACGCGGGCGGGGTAACACCTTGTCAGAGTTCGTTCCTCCTTATGTGTCATACTTGAGTTGTAGCTTGTCGGCGCATTGATGGTGTCATATGAGATTTAAGTCAGTGTTTAAGGTGGCTTATTGCACGAACAACTTGCATTGGGTGAGACGGGGTTATTGGACCTGGGATCAGTGCGATCGGAGTTATGAAGGGTATAGTGAAGAGCAAATATTTTTATTCAGTTCCGAATGAGGTAATGGTCCTTGTCAGGAGGAGAGACGTCATGATTTATGGATTCGGCGGGTGGGTATGAAATTCTACACATCTCTGCCGTCGTGGCAGTATTGCAGGAGTGGGAACAGGACTTATATGCTTCATAAGGTGTGTCGTGAGCATCAAATTCATTGAATTGCGGCTATTGTTGCTAGAGAATGTTATTATGGTCATGTGAATTATACGGTGCAGGGTGTGAATTCAGCAGATATACAATCATGTTTTGGTACAGTGCGTAGTAATTGATACGGTGTTCGTATATTAGAATCAGGTCTTGCAGAGAATTTCGGAGGTTGGAATTTGGTTCTAAGGCTTATTGACTAAAAAAAAGGGGAGAATTTTCAGTCTGGCTTGATCTAATGTGCTCAACTAGGTTGTGGTGGCATGAGTAGGTACACGAGATGTCAAACAGTGGTTTTGGACAACTTCGCAGCAGTCCTTAGCACGTTCGAGAACGAACGTACGTTTAAGTGGGGGAGAATGTAATGACCTGACACGGTCGTAATGAGCCCTGGTACGTCGTTCAGCAGCTTGAGGCCTTGAGTAGCTTCACTTCAGGTACTATGACTAGTACGTGTGGTCGGAATTGAATTTTGAGAAGTTCGGAGTTGATTTGGATGGAAAATTCTAACTTTGGGAGCTTTAAGTTGGAGGAATTGACTGAGGTTTGACATTTGAGTAAACCACCTCGGATTTGGGATTTGAAGGTTTCAATAGAATCGTATGATATGATTGACTTGGGCGTATGTCTGGATCGGGTTTTGGATGACCCGAGAGCGTTTCTGCGCTTATTGTGGAAATTTGACATTTTGGATGAATTTTATAAGTTTGAGTCGGAGTGGATTTTGATGTTATCGATGTCTATTTGGGATTCTGAGCCTGGGAATATCTCCGTATGGGGATTCTGGTCTTAAAAGCATGTCCAGATGTAAATTTGGAGGTCCATAGGTCATTTCAGGGTCATTTGGCTAGAGTTAAAAATTTGAAGGTTTTTGGGAAGTTTGACTGGGAGTGGATTTTTGATATCGGGTTCGGATTTCGATTCCTGAAGTTGGAGTAGGTCCGTAATGTCAAATGTGACTTGTGTGCAAAATTTGAGGTCAATTAGACTTGATTTGATAGGTTTTGCCGTATAATGTAGAAGTTTGAAGTTCTAAAGTTTATTAAGCTTGAATTTGGGTGCAATTCGTGGTTTTAGAGTTGTTTGATGTGAATTGAAGTTTCGACTAAGTTCGTGTTGTAATTTGGAACGTGTTGGTATATTTGGTTAAGGTCCTTAGGGGCTCGGGTGGATTTCGGGTGGTTAACGGGTTGAAATTGGCCTTATGGGAATGCTAAGGCAGCTGGTGTCTGGTGTAATCGCACCTGCATGAAAAGGGCTATAGGTGCGAGCCCGCAGAAGCAGCCAAAGGGTCATAGAAGTGGAATGGAGCGAGGGTGGATAGATTCACAGGTGCGAGGAATTAACCGCACCTGCGGGCTCGCAAATGCGGGCGGGGGAGTGGAGAAGCGGAGGTGGTCTGGGATTGATAGATCGCAGGTGGGGGTGATGTAGCGCACCTGCGGAACCGCAGGTGCAGTTGAATGGTCGCAGAAGTGAGAGAAGCTGGCCTTTGTATGCGAGGAGGCTTCCGCAGAAGCGACTAGTGGACCGCAAATGCGAAAGGTCACTTGGGCAGATTTTTTAAGTCGGGATATTTGCCCATTTTCTTTAATTCTCTCTTGGTTTGGGCAATTTTTGGAGAGCTTCAAATGGAGATTTTTATCATCTATGTCAAGGTAAGTGATTCCCCCACATTGTGAGTTAAATACATGGTTGGTATATGGATTTAGACATTAAATTTTTTAGAAATTTAGGATTTTGATGGAAAACCTAGAAATTGGTATTTTTGGAATTTGACCACGAAATTGGACATGAAATTTAGAATAAATTATATATTTGAGTTCACGGTGTTATGGATAAAGTTTATCTTCAAATATTTTCGGTATCCGGGCACGTGGTCCCGAGGGTGACTTTATCGACTTTTCGAGCGGAGTTGAAAATTGTTATAAATTGATTTATTATGAGTATTAGAGCATATATTTATGGATTTGCACATTTATTGACTAGGTTTTGGAGCGACGGGCACGGGTTTGAGGTGTTAGAGCGGTGTTGGAGCCGGTTGTGGAACTTCTGAGCGAGGTAATTCTCTTGTCTAACCTTGTGAGAGGGAAACTACCCCCTAGGTGATATTAATTGTTATGTACTAGTAGTTGTGGGTGCTACGTACGCACGAAGTAACGAGAATCTATATGTAGCTAAAGCATGTCTATGTTCGGGTAGACCTAGGATTTTATCATACAATATTTGAATTACTTGAACTTATTTTATTGATTTAATTAATTGAAAATATGATTTAACTCGATTAGAAATTTAATATATCTTAAGCCCAGCCCAATCACTCAATTTGTTGGCAAGGAAATTGAGAAATGGTAAAAAGGTTATATTCAATTTGTGCTCATGTGCTGTATTGTAAACATGTATTTTGTGATTCGGAAACTTCCTTCCTTTGTTGTGGAGCGGGCCGAATGCCTCGGCAGTATATAGATGCATCTATGATTCGTGCCGCTCAACCCTTGGCAGTGTACACATTATTGTGGATCGAACCGAACGACCTCGGCAGAATCGTGCGTTATCTTTATTAGTTCGAATATTCAAAAATAAAACTTCCACTGATGCCCGTTATTTTACGATACTTCATATTGATTTGATATTGATACTTGGCACTTTCTGAGGTATTGAGGTAGAATAAGAGTCTAGGAGATTTATGCTTTAAAAGGGATGATTGGGATATTATGGTATTACAGATTTACTCCACTATTGCTGTGCACTTCATATTCGTTAGAAATTATCATATCATTCATTCATTTGGATATATAGTAAGTGTCAATGTCGATCCCTCGTCATTACTTCTCTAGGATTAGGCTAGATATTGCGTTGATTTACGTACTCATACTATACTTGCTGCATTTTTGTGCAGGTACTTATATGTCTGGTGTCTTTTGGGCACAAAGGCGCGACAATTGTGGGAACTTTACTATGAGCTGCATTTCACGCTCCGATCCGCAGTCTGCAGAGTCTCCATTAGAGTTATTTATATTTTCCTGACTAACTTGTATTCCAGACAGATGTTTTATTTTATTATGCTTCCTAGTTGATGCTCATGCACTTGTGACACCGGGTTTTGGGGGTTCCTACAGGTTATTCACTATTGTAGTTCGTGTAAATTCTATCCCACGCTATTTCATTAATAAAAACTATGATTTTAAGGTTCTAGAATGAGTAATTAAATTGACTAATCACTGTTGGCTTTCATGGCGGTGTTGTTAGGTGCCATCACGACCACTAGTGAATTTTGGGTCGTGACTGAAGTTGTTTTTCTTCTTGTTAAGTTATTGGTGTTGAAGTTGTAAAAGCCGTTATTACATTGAGGTTAAGTTGTTAATTGTTGATATATCTTTCCTTATTGAGCAATTCTCATTCATTTTGTTATTGTTGAGATTCTTGCACATATTGTTGTTAAACCATGGGCTATCTATTGTGGAAACATCGGTGTTATTGACTTTTTGGCAAGTTGTAGCATATGGGCACTTGTGGTGCGAGGTGTGATTGTGTTGCGAATTGATACGCATGCGAATGTTTAAGTCTAGGAGTTGATACACATGCGATGAGATAAGGTGGGCTTGGTACGTGTATTGCTAGTAGAGGAATTACATGAAGCCGCGCGATAAGATAAGGTGGGCTAAGTCGCGTGTAGCTATTTCCGAAAAAATAATTTTTAAATTAAATGTAGGCTCACACGGTGATATAAGGAATGATTGTGATTAAAATATTGAAATGTGAAAATGAGGCAGTATCTCAGTTGTGATTCTTGTTGCACACTCTATGTTAATAAGGCTTGTCGGTTGGACAGTTTTGTCATTTTCTTTTTATTTTACAAGTACTTGTCCGCATTGTTTCCTTGATGTTCTTAACATGTGTTCACTCCTTGTTACCTTTATTGCTTTAGATTTCGTTGCTGCCTTTCATTATTGAACTACTTTATTGTCATTTATTTCTTCGTTATAAATTATTTGACTGTACCATATCTTGTTCAGTTTCTTTTATCCTAGTAGGTGTCTTAACTTGGCCTCGTCACTTCTCTATCGAGTCTAGGCTTGATACTTACTGGGTACTGTTGTGGTGTATTTATACTACGCTTCTGCATATTTTTATACAGATCCAGGTACATCTGCTCGTGGCGGGCACTAGTGATCAATTAGCTGTGACAGTAGACTTGAAGGTATACCTGCCCGACATCCGCAGGACTTGGAGTCACCTTCCGTTATCTTCTCATCTCTGTTATTTCCTTTATCACAGTGCTTTAGTAGAGGTTATAGAATATTCTATAGAGCTTATGACTCATTTCTACCGGTTCTATTTTGGACATTATTATGAGCTTATCGGTTTTATTTTAATATCTCAATTTGGTTAATTCATTTAAGCTATTATTAAATTTTTGGTTTACCTAGTATTAGATACTAGATGTCATCACGACATCCTGGGGTGGGAAGTTGGGGTTGTGATAATTTCTGTTTGACCTGAATTGTTTTGACAATACTTAATCCGCATTCTTTACATAATCTTCATCACTACTGCATACCATGGTTAAATTGGATATTGGTTGAAAATTGGAGTCATGTCATTGAAAGTGGGCATGACTTAAAAATATGAGAGAATTACCCATAAGTATAACCTACACACATACATTATAATTAGGTGACCTATATACAAATTTGCAAAGCTATAGCCAAAAAATAATAAGCAAGATTCAACGCATTTAACTCCAAATAGGTTCTCAAAATAGCTATTCAGGTTCTTTTAGAAAATTCTCAATTTCTAGACCAATTTGGAATCAATAACTATGACGCAAATATTAGTCCAACAAATTAAAATTATTTGGATGAGAAAAAATTAGAATTTTTAGGTAATCTACCATTGTTGAAAAAACTTAGATAAGCGGATTTAAACATGATTTTATGAGAAATTTAGAATAGTTGTTGTTTAGACTTGTTAAAGATAGTCTAAGGAGGTTGTGTATAGAATTTAAACTCATTTAAAGGAGATTTGGACTAATTTTGAACAAGAATTTCAAAAAATAATCATAGAATTTCGTTTACAGAGGCTTATACACTTGATACACTTTTATACAAGGCAGGTATATTATGTATATAGGTATATAAAAGTGCATAATACATTATAAGAGGTGTTTATACAGCCATATGCACTGCTCCCTCCATTTTATTTTATGTGAACTTATTTCTTTTTTAGTCCGTGCAAAAAAGAATTACCTTTTTCCCTATTGGAAATAATTTACCTTTATGTAATGATTTATAGCCACACAAATTATATATGTGCTTCAATTTACATCACAAGTTCAAAAGTCTTCTCTCTTTTCCTAAACTTCATGCCCAGTCAAATGGGTGCATATAAATTGAAACAGAGGGAGTGTTACACAATATTATACCTATTATAAAAAACTGACTTCGTCTTCTTCCTTGTGCCACTTCTGAAATTTATCTCAAATCTAGCTCAACTCTACACCAAATAACTTCACATTTAAGTTTTGAACTCCTCTTGATATTTTCAATCTATTGAAATAGTACCAAATCCAAATAACTAACAAACTCGGAAAAAATTCTTATCTGAAATTTAATTCAACTCTTACGCGAAATCACTTCAAATTTATGTTCTAGACTCTTCTTGATAATTTTGTTCAATTAGAACAATACCAATCCAAATAACTAACAAACTCGAAAAACTCAATTTTCGAAATTACTTCGAGTTGACTTTGAAGTTTATCAATTCCACAGCAAAATTAACAAGTCATCAACTTCAAGAAAATATAGAAAGTTAGGAGATGCCGTGGAAGTGTTCAAAATCTGTAACCAGCAACAAGACCATCAGTAGAATTCCTCAAAGTTCAATAATCATTAACAATAACAGCAACATCATAGGATTGTGCATGTTGTAATTCTTATTGACAGAAGCGGACCCGTAATTTGAGAAAGACGGGACTTCATTGTATGTTAATCACTAGCGATAAAATTCGGTGTGCAACTATTTGAAAACTTAATAATTATGATGACTTATCATTCAAGTATAAATAAAAAGAAGATCTAAAGAAAAAGAAAGTACTGAATAGAGAGAGATTTCTAAATGGGTGCTATGAAAAGGGAAGGTGTTTGAATATCAAGCATGTTTCACACTTAAAAATTTTTAGTTTCTTAATTAAAAATAAGGGGGTTAGTGATTAAGGCAGTTCAAACTTTAAATTATCAAAAATTTACCATGAAAATCAAGACTAAGAGTACGTTAATAGTTAAAGAACTATAAACGAGTCTCAAATTCTTAATTGCCCTTGCCGAGTCAGAGTCAAAGTAATTGTTGAAGAAAGTTGTGGTAGAAGGATTTGTATTTTTCTATTTTTGAAGCGATAAGTTGCAATTTGAGACTTTTAATTTTAAGGGAGGGATTTGAAAAAAATAAATTAATTAAGTTGACTATTATGTATTAGTACTAAACTACAATTGAATAACAAAAATAAAATAAAAAAATAATTTGCTATTAAGAATAAATAATGTTGTATTTTTTTTGGCTAAGGTAAATAATGTTGTATTCAAAGAACTAAAAAATCTTAAAGCAGAAAAAGCTAGAGATTTGATTCGAACCCACGTCATCCAGCAAAGAAAAGAATTTAAGCACCCAATGCAACCACTTCTCCAATCCATCTTTTGGTGTCATGGGGCAGAAGAAAATTATTTAAGGGGTCCCATATATAAGCGCGCGCGCATATACACACACATATATATAGAAGAGATTTTATCGAGGTTAACGGGGTCACGTAACCAGTCAACCCGCTACGTAGGTCCCCCTTTGCTTATTGAAGTTAGTAGTTATTGTCGTAAATAGCGCAGCATATGACAACACATTTGCATAATATTGGTCAATAATCGTACAAATAAAATGACAAATACACATCATTAAGCAAACCTCGAATAGAGGAATAGGGGTGAAAAATAGTCCATAATGAAA
Organism: Nicotiana obtusifolia; assembly: GCA_002018475.1. NCBI lineage: Eukaryota > Viridiplantae > Streptophyta > Magnoliopsida > Solanales > Solanaceae > Nicotiana > Nicotiana obtusifolia. Next base: position 9,222 of record MCJB01048371.1, on the reverse strand, counting down.
GAGAAGAAGAAAGAAGAAAAGAAAAAAAAATAGAAGTAAGTCTATAATATTGGACTAAGGAATGAAATTTTTTTTAAAGTTATATACAAAGTACAGCAAACTGAATAAAAAGGTAAAATATTGGCCAATTTTGATAGCGTTGTTGCCCCAGCTGATAGAAAGAGAGTAATCTTTTTCTAAAAATCAGAGCCATTCATTAAAAGTAAGCTATGTAAAAAGTAAAGTCTTATGTTAAAAGTGAGCAAGTTGTGATGACTCGATAGGTCATTTATAAGTTTAACTCTTAATACTATGTTTTGAAATCTCGATTAGCTCCGGTTAGCCTTCCTCGATTTGGGTGCGTAGTCCGTGTCTATTTCAGAAGGTTTTTATGTGAAATATTGACGAAAATGTGAAATCATGCTTTAAAACTCATTTGAGTTGACTTCGGTCAACGTTTTGAGCAAACGGACCCAGATTAGTGTTTTGACAGTTCTTCTGGATCCATATCGTAATTCGGGACTTGGGCGTATGCCCATAATCGAATTCGGAAGTTCCTAGCTTGAATTATCGCCATTTGTTGAAAACTAGAAGTTTAAAGGCTTAAAGAAATCCCAAGTTTGACCGTAGTTTGACTTTTGTTGTTACCGAGTTCGGATCCTGGTTTTTGAACTTGGTATAAGTTTATTACAGTATTTATGACTTGTCTTCAAAATTTGGTGCAGAACGGAGTTGATTTGACGTGATTCGGACGTCTGGTTGAAAAATTTGAAGTTCTTAAGTTTCTTTGAAAATTTTATCCGTTTTGGGTGTCCGATTCTTAGTTTTATGCGTTATTTTGGTGTTTTGATCATGCGAGCGAGTTCGTATGATGTTTTTGGACTCGTTTCCATGTTTGGTTTGGAGTCCCGAGGGTTCAGGTGAGTTTCAGATAGGCTTTAGAGTTGTTTTAGACTTACGAAAAATAGCTGGTGCATCTGTTTCTGGTGCAGGCCTCAGATCTCACAATTGCGAGGTCTGAGTTTGCATTTGCAAAGCTGAGCCCAAGCCTGTCGGGTTCGCATTTGTGAACCCAGTGTTCCCATTTGCGAAGTGTGTTGGGAATGAGCTAGTTCTCATTTGTGATCACTTTGGTCGCAATAGCGAAGTTCCAATGTTCGCAATTGCGATGATAGCTGAAGTTCTTCGCATTTGCGAGTGAATTTTTGCATTTGAGGGGTTGTAATTTTGAGGGACGGGAATTTTGAGTTCATTCTCACATTTTTGAACACTAGACTCGGTAGGAGACGACTTGGAGAGGGGAATTTAACCTATAAACCTTGGGTAAGTGATCCTAATCTATTTTTAATCATATTCCATCAACTTATTTTAGATTTTAACATCAAAATCATGTGAATCAAAGTAGAAAATTATGAAACTTTGTCAAGTTTTTGAAAAATGAGAAATTGAGTTTTGAGAGCCGATTTAGACTCGAATTTTGAAACTAATCACATATATGAACTCGTGAGGGTCATGGGTAGACGAAATCTACCATTGGACCCGAGTTTTGACCGTGTGGGCCCCGTGTTGACTTTTGTTGACTTTTTGAAAAAAGTATAAAAATCTTAACTTTATCTACAATTGAATTCCCTAGCATTATTCGATGTTAGTGAGTCGATTTTGGTTAGATTTGAGTCGTGTAAAGGCGCACTTTAAGGGAAAAGCTATTTTCGAATTGTGAATTTTCCTATTTGATGTAAGTGTCTTGCCTAACTTTGTGCGAGGGAACTACCCCTTAGGATTGGTATTGTTAATTCAATTGTGCTAAGTGAAATCCGTATACGCAAGGTGACGAGCAGGTACACGGGTTGTACATAGTATTTGACCGTATTTGGCCGATTTAGGCTACTTAGACTATTTTCATGCTTTAATTGAATGTCATATTATATTTTAGATTCTCTTAGTTAAATCATCCTTAATTGTGTTGGACTATCCGTTATGCTTTAGTTGAATTTTTTAGAATTTGTTCTACATCTTACTTGCTAAATTGCTCATATGCTTTAGTTGAACTTGTTGCCCCTTTATTAACACATGATATCTCTTCGTTGTTAATTGTCACTGTTGAATTAATTGTTCATGTTGGCCTTTACTTGTTGATCTCCGTTACTTAATACTTAATGTTGAATATTGTTTCCTTTATATGAGTTAGCCTTATTTAAGATTGTGGTTACTCGTTCTTCTTCCCATTGTTGAGTTATTTGAGGTTGAGATTGTGGAAGTTATTACTACATTGAGGCGATGTTGGTTATTGTTGAAACATCTATCCTATTGAACATCTTTCATTTTATTATTGTTGTTGATATTCTCGTATATGTTGTGTGGGAGCCATGGGCTATTGTTGTGGAATATTGATATTGTTGTTATTGGTAAGTTGTGATATGTTGGCACTTGCGGTACAGTATGGTTATTGCGATATGTTATTGATGCGCATGCGGCGGTATAAGGCTTGGGTTGATGTGCATGCGACGGTATAAGGTGGGGCTTATGTGCGTGTTGCTTGTAGGGGAACTACATGAAGCCATGCGGCGTTATAAGGTGTGCTAAAGTGCGTGTAGTTATTTCGAGAAAACTATTTTTCAAAACTAAATTTCAAATGTAAGGCTCACGCGGCGGCATAAGGAAGGATTGTGATTGAAATTGAGAAATGTGAATACGAGGCGGTACCTTGGTTGTTATTCTTGACTATACGAGGCGGTACCTTGGTTTTGATTTCATTATACACGAGGCCGTACCTCGATGTGATTCTCGCTGTTATTTCACGTTGCAAAGTGTTTTGGTGGAAATATATATGTTATTTTATTCCTTAGTGTTCTATCAGTTGTTATCCGTATATGATCATTGTAGTCTAATAGTTGCTTCTTTTATGCTATTTCTACTGTTGATTTTTCCAATTTTAGATCGTGCTATCATTTTGTTCTGTATTAGTTGCTTTTTTACTTCCCTTTTATACCCGTATTTTATTTTATATTATTTATTTTATATCCTAGTAGGTGTCTTGACCTGACCTCGTCAACTTACATATAACTCATCAGTAATATAAGAATAATAATTTTAAAATATAATCTTTCCCTGGACAAAACTCTTTTAATAATTACGTTGTTGATGTTGTTGTGTTATGGAACGCTGTGCGGGTGAATCATTTAGTGGGTTCTATGAGTTTTGCATGTCAACTGACCTCACGAATTTTGGCTCGGACTCTCTATATAGGTAAAATAAAATTTCTAATAATAACTAGATCTATCTCGGCATTATACATTGGGTACATTCAATAAACCAGATACACCGTATTTTCTAACCCTCCATTTAATGTTTATTCAGAAAAACACAAGAAGCTGTTTTCTATCCACGGACCAAAAAATGTGTCACACGCTAACCTGTTCCTCCAAGGAATTTGTTATATGCAAGGGGCAGGTATATCAAAATAGTACTTATTCACTCGCATTGTGGTTTAAGCTGCACCTTAAGTGTTCTTTCTAATTATAGTGAATTAAGAGGTTATAACTCAAATTATACAAGCATGAATCTTTGTATCTTGGTCAGAGTTGTAGGCCGGCCTTCTCAAATGCCTAGTAGTTATTTGAGAAAAAAGAACCTTATACTCAATTAACTTGATATATTGAAGAAGAAATTAACTTCGTGATAACTTAGTTCACCAACAACTACAATTATCTTCAACAATTGACGCTATTTTAGGTCAATGTTCCTACTTACCCAAATAATAATACTAGTGATTAACGTGGATCACCAAAATCAGGTCACTATCAAAGCTAGACAGCTAGGTACGTAGCAAGGAATATTTTATTATGACAACTAGCCAGGAATATTTGTTATTAAAACATGGATTTCGTTTTGTAAAATTAAATTAGTAAAACGTATTTTCACAAGAAAAAATGTGATTAACACTGAAGCAGTGTCTTT
>MCJB01048370.1:17175-45076 GCA_002018475.1 Nicotiana obtusifolia | reverse complement strand
TCCCCTTATCTAAGAGTGAAAATCCTTAATTCATAAAATAAGAATGCTACACAATATGATACAACTACCCTTTCTAACTCTTTTGCTTCATGTGCAGAAACAGGAAAACATTGCTGAAACCAAGCAGCAAGACTGGAGCAGCACTGAAAAACTGCTCGCATCCACGATGTTGCAGACTTCTCTGACAAATAGCAACAGACATAAGAGGGAAAGGAAAATCAAACAAACAACTATTTTTCTCTTTTGCAGGAATTACCTTTGGATGACTAAGAGAGAAACAGGAATCAACCATGTTGTGCACGAAAACTCCCTTCTTAGAATTAACAACCTGTTGTTTTGCAGGATCATATATAATAACAACACTGCAGATAGAACTGCATCAATCTTGAGCAGCAGAAATATCCCTGGACAACATGAAAGCATTAGCAAAGGAAAGCAGCAGTTGCAGCTAGAGGGCTTCTCTTGCAACATACCTCGACCAAATAGAGCACTTGGATATTCCTACATCAGAGCCAACATTGGGATACTTACTGGGAAGGCCAAAATGCAAGGAATAAAATCAAGACACAAACTGGAACATGCTGGAACCATTGGCAAAACAACATCAGATGTTCAGCCTATAACAGAGGTGATTAGAGCTGCTATTCATGGGATGGGTTAGATATTCATATCTTAGGGTCTTAAGCAGGAAATTTGCACATTTGGTATGCACGATCTGATAGGGCCTCAAACTTGGCCACGTTATCAAGAACTCTGTCTATACTAGTGCTCTTACCTGCTGCTATATTAGCCCTCTGGCTAGTTGTAATCTTTCTAATTGCAAGCATCTCTGTATCATTAGCAAACATAAATCCTGACTCAAACTCTTATGACTCCGCTCTATAGCACAATCTAAGATAAGAAGGAAAGGAAACGATCCTAAATTCCTTGAGCCTCTTGTTTATAAGTGTGGTACACAATACACCCATAAATAAGACTCTACTAGACATGGCTTGTAGAAAACCCTAGGATAGACTTTCCCTTATACCAAGTTTGTCACGATCCAACAGGAGGGCTGCGACGGGCACCTGGGCGTTACTTGCCGGGCACACCACAACGTACATCAATAACCATACTAACATTCATAAGTGGGCTGGAAGGTCGTCATAAGAATACTCGACAAGGGACGACCCCAACTGATATAGATGAGATATATGGGCCTGCAATACCGGATAAAACATCTATAGTGTTAATTCTTCTAGGAACCTTTGAAATCAAATCCGAGCATACATACAAGTCTGAAATCATTATACAAACATATCAGAACAATCAAAACCTGATTCCAAGTTTGTTTACCCAAAAGTCAAATATTGGTCAACTCTTCCAACTTAAAGCTTCTGAAACGAGAATCATTCTTCCGAACCAATCCCGAACTGCTTGAAAACTGAAACCAACCATACACACAAGTCATAATACATAATATGAAGCTACTCAAAGTCTCAAACCATAGAATGGAATGCTAAAGCTCAAAACGACTGGTCGGGTCGTTATAGTCTCCCCCACTTAAACATACATTCGTCCTCGAACGTGTATAAGCCCATACACATAACCATGGGTGAGCCGACGTCACCCCAATCCATATAAGCCCAACAACACCACCTAACAGAGGATCCTTACTTCAACCTTAGTCCATAAATCATAAAACCCAAATCCCCAACATCCAGAACTCATTATATGACCCAATTCTTGCATCTATGCACTGTATAACTCTGAAAAAGCTGTATCAATCCATAACCATATCTCAAGACATAATCACATGATATATATACCACATAACCAAATACTCATACCAATAGCTTCCGACCGTAATAGCTGCTCGACAACCAACCCGACATTGGTAACAAACCTCATATCAACTAAAACCTTAATCTGAACCTTCATACACTGCCAATGATGAAAGAAACATGCAGAAACTCATAACCACCCATCAAATCAACACGTCGTAGAGCTCTCTTGCCCGATAAGAACCATAGCAAAATCTAAGCCGACTAGTGACATAATTCTTGCAAACATGCCTTAATCAAATCCAATGGCACTCATTTTAGGCCCAATAACCTCACCTCATCTAGTACAAGCTACTCGACCGGCCTGTCACACAAATCCTACTTAGAGCCACATATCATGCAATCTATGCAACAACTAACAATAACTCAGATATACCGAATGATGGAAAGAGAATGGAAATGAAGAAACTGTCCCGCCATCTCAACAAACACCACCATGAAGCGCAATGCTATCAATCCAACACACAAGGGGAAACATAACACATGAAATAAGCACAAAGGATCATATCCTAGCATAACGCTGCTGCGATGCATGACCCAATCCGACACCGGTCCACTTGGAATATGTCGAGCCATGATATTAACAATCAACAACCATAAGCATATCGACAACAAACACATGAAGCGCGTGACCATAACCATGGAGATATGCATATCACTATATACCAAAAACAGGAAGGCCATAAACAAGGCACAATCAACCATTCAACACCCCAAGAGCAATCTCGCTCTTGTTTTGCTACAAAGCCCAATCATAACCACATCGCTGTGCAGATAATCAATAGATCAATACCCGTCACAACATAGGAGAGTAACACATGAGCCATATCAAAACATGAATGGGATCCACCCTAACCGATAACATACATTTCCACAATAACTATGTTGAGTAGATAAATCTGACCCGATTTAGAACACACAACCTTATTAGACCTACTAGTAGCCTCCAAATCAATTTTGATCCTTTTGAAGTAGGTAGATAGCCTCCGAAAAGCCTATAATAACATATTTATAGTACATACCATCAGTTTCCAACCTCTTAACAAACCTTTACCGTTCACAACCATGGAACAATCTACCTCGAGAACCCTCTTAGTATTCAAATCCATAGAATACTAGAATCTCCATATCTGATCCTAACTACACTTCTCAAATAACTGAAACATTCCTCACATACGGTCAGCCCACGGGAAGTTCTTCTATAATTCTTTCACGCCCCAAAGCAAAATCTAGACTTCAACCAGGCGATTACCATAATACTAGTCAGGCATCCGCAAATCGAAACACAGTGCGCCTTCAGTATGCGCACCCTTCTTAGGTGCTATCGAGTAATGCTAGCATTCTTCAAAAAATCTAAAATAGTCCATGCTTTCTAGAACTCCTGACCCCATCCAAGAGAAAATTGTAACGCGTAACATGTTCCTTTTGCCGATAGCAGACATCTAGCTCAAGTCATGGTCGACACCATCAAGAAATCTTCGAGGCTAGTCCGCACATCACCAAGCCATCAGAACTGAACTTCCCAAATTAAACCGAGTTATGCAAGCCATCAAACCCAAGAATATTGCCACAGAACACTGGTGAAGCATTACCATACGAAATGAACTAATTACCTTTGTGGCTATGCTGACCCAACACCACCGAGCTGGCCCATTTCTTCTAATCCTCCTCAACTTGTCTTCAAGTCAACACTTTCCCTTGTCGGTACACAATGGTCCTAAGTCAAAGATCGTTGCAGAAGACCCTACCACAAACCACGTCGTTCGAAAGCCCATAAATCGGTGTATTTCCTCTAGAGCACCCAGCAATGTTGCAACTGAGATACCCACTCTAGAGAGACCTTCTATGAATCTGAAGATGTTTCTCTAACCTCTCTAATACTGGAATGTAGATTTAACAATGATATAAATATACTGCAAAGTTCCAGCATAATCCCATGAAAATCTCAGATCTTAGCCATGTAAAATTTCGAGGAAACCCTCAACACTGCATATATACCTCAGACCCCAAACTGATATGACACTTGCCAATGCAATTGATCATCGATAGTAGACTCCCCCACTTGGCGCAAAGACATAAGGCACAACATTCGATGATCTATATTACCAACCTTTATAAGCTCGTACAACACCAATTAAATCCATGAACCAGTTGCATCCCACACTTGACCATTTGAAGATCTACCAACACGTTCGCATCCTTAGTCTGGACAATACCTAGAGAAAATGATCGAGCATCCATGGCCCCCTCGTAGCCCGTCCGCATCATTACAAACCTTTAGAGCATAGCTGATACCGAGCGTGCAACATCATATATGAGTGGATGTAAAGGGATATAAGATATATGTTTCAAGTGGAATCAATATTGCACGATAAGGAATGAAAAGAGTGGAATTTCCTAATAGTTTCGTCGCTTCTCGAAGATAAGTACTGATGTCTCTTTACCGATCCACAAGATTCTACTAAACTTGCATATGACTCATCGTACCTATGAACCTAGAGCTCTGATATCAACTTGTCATGACCCTAATTTCCCACCTTAGTATGTCGTGATGGCACCTAGTCTCTAAGACTAGGTAAGCCTAACACATGCTAATTTAATAATAGAATTGAACTATTTAATCATTAATCACAAACCATTAAATGACATACATAGCCGCAATCCACCAATAGTTCTACATTTCCCAAAACCGGTAGTACAGAGTCATAAGCACTACTGAAACATACTAGAATTTCTAAACATAATACTAATTTTGAATTACAATTTATCACAATACTGAGTCCTGCGAACATCAAGCATATATGCCTTGATGTCTCTCGTTGTAGATGCAACTCTCAAACATACGATCAAAATACCTGGATCTACACAAAATTATGCAAAAGCGTAGCATGGTTACACCTCAACGGTACTAGTAAGTATCAAGCCTAACCTCGGTAGAGTAGTAATGCGGCCAGGTTAAGACACCTACTAGACATAGAAACCTGTTCAAGATATGCATAAGCTAACAATGGAAAGAACATCAAGGAGGGAATAGCTATACGCGTTTTAACCCACCTTATGTCACCGCCTGGCTTCAACTAATTCCCCTACTAGCAACATGCGTATCAAGCCCACTTTATCTCACCGCATGCGTATCAAGCCCTAGCCTTATACCACCGCATGCGTATCAATGTCACAACTCAATCACAACTCGCACCACAAATGTCACGACCCAACTCGCACATGTCGTGATAGCGCCTGTCAAAATACTAGTCAAGCCGACTTTCACAACAAAACCACAAATTTTAAATTTGGAAAACATATAAATATAAGTTCTAAAGAAAAATCTCATAAATACTGAATAAAAACACAACAACTTAATCCAGAATTTCCCAAAAATTTGAGTATCACGGAGTACATGAGCATCTATACAATAACACGATCTGACAACTAAAACACTATCTAGGAAGGTAGAACAGTATAAACAAAACTAAAAGATAAAAGAGGAGAGTCAAGGTCTGCGGACGCCAAGGCAGCTACCTCGACAATCTCCAAACTGATGAAGCTCAAGAAATCAGCAACCACCGTGCCCAAAAGTACCTGGATCTGCACACGAGGTGCAGAGTGTAGCGTGAGTACAACCAACTCAATAAGTAACAAGTCTAACCTTTGGGCTGAAAGCAGTGACGAGCTCAACCAATATTGTCCAAATACAAGATTTAACAGTATAGAAAGGATGGGAAATAGGACAATAATATCTCAAAGAAACTCATAATCTGTTCATATACCGTATATGAAATACAGACATGCTTTAAGGTTAACAATTAATCTCAATATGAATAAAGTATGTCAAGTATGCATGATATGAGAAACATGATATCTCTACATCTATGTGCCAATACGCATATCGTATGTGATGCAACACAATGAAAGCCTTACGTACTCACACTCTCAAAGTACTCAACCCGACTATCTCAGTTCTCACTCATCCCACTTAGTCACTCAACACTGTATGGTACCCGCTACAGCATGTAGCCCGATCCCATCATGAATCAATAGAACATGTGTTCAGTGCTGGTACGTCAGACTTTGGAGGGGCGGATCCTGACCAACCTCTAATAAAACCTACTACAGAGCGCAGTCCAATCCCATTATGAATCAAGAATACCTGATGTGACATGCGGCCCAATCTCATCATGAGTCAATAGTACATGCTACGGCACATAGCCAGATCCCATCAATTTCACTCACAAACAGGCCCTCGGCCTCACTCGGTCATCAATCTCTCTAGTCCCTCGGGCTCATAACACGCATGCCAAGCAGCCAAATCAATGATATAGATGTGACAATAAATGATAATAGAGACTGAGATATGATATACAATGATGAATGCGACTGAGTACAAAACTAGAAATTAAGAAAATAACTCAATAGCATAAGAATGACCGTTGTGGGTCCCAATAGTACCAACACATAGCCTAAACATGATTTTTAACATAAATCACAGCTCAAGTGCTCTACACATAGATTTACAGTAATAATATTCAGACAAAGTGACTAGACAGTCCCACGAAATTGACTAAGTCACAATTACTACGGTGTACGCCCTCACGCCCATCACCTAACATGTGATCACCTCAACAACAATCACATTACACAAAATTCAGGGATTCACACCGTCAAAACAAAGTTTAAAAGTGTTACTCACCTCAAACCGTGTAAATCTCTACTCCAATAAACCATTGCCTCGCTAATCGGCCTCAGAACGCCTTGAATCTAGCCACAAACAATTCGATACAATCAACTCAAGCTATAGGAATCAATTCCATATGAAAATTCCAAGTTCTTAATCAAAAGTTAAAAAATCAACTCAAAAATTCATCCCTGAGCCCACATCTCGAAATCCAATAAAAGTTACAAAATTCGAACACCCATTCAATCATGAGTCCAACCATACCAAATTTACCAAATTTCGACACCAAACCGTCACTCAAATTCCCAAATTTCAATGTCCAATCCCTAGCCCAAAACTCCCAAAATTCCACCTTAAAAATACATAAACTAGGTGGAAATTCAATAGGCAATCAATATTATTGATTAAAAATAATCAAAAGTGGCTTACCTCAAGAAATCACTCGAAACCCCTCTCAAAATTCGCCTTAATCCGAGCTTGCAAAGTCCAAAATGATAAAAAAATCTCGGAACCCTCGAATTTAAACAATGCCAGGCCTTTACGCATCTGCTCTCCACTTCACCGCATCTGCGGTCCTGCTTTTGCAGATTTCGCATATCTTCTACGATCCAAAGCCTCCAGCCCACTTCCGCATCTGTGATGGCACATGCGCAGATGTGCATACGCATCTGTAGATATCCTTCTGCACCTACGCCTAAGGCACTTGCGACCGCACTCTGCGTCTCCGACCTCGCAAGTGCGGACAAACCCTCGCATTTGTGACCACTGCCCAACTTCGCCCAAACCGCATCTACGACCATTCCTTCTCTTCTGTAGTCACGCACCTGCGACCGAAACCCCGCAGGTGCGATGGCGCAAGACATCAGCAGCCCAGCAATTCTCCCAAGTCCAAATTTCAATCTAATTCCCATCAGAATTGTTACACCCCATATTTTCTTACGTAAAAGTGCATCGTAAGCAAACTAATGTAAGACAAAAAATGAGATCATTTTTTAAAGTATATAAAGCAGGTTAATCATGTTACCTCAGAGTTTGAAAATATTGAATATCTTGAACAACAAGTACACAGAGAGTTGGAAAGGTTTAGAAGCTAAAGGAATTGAAGAAAATAATATTTCGTCAAAAGTCGACAAGTTTGGAATGTTATAACCCGTACCTTTGGGGTGATACTAGGGTTTAACATGATAATAGGTTTATGTTATAATTTATATTAGTCTTATGATATTCATGTGATATGTTTTAAGGTCAAGTGAGTTGTGGAACAAAAGTTGATGAAAGTCATCACAAGTTACCTTCATAAGTTTTACTGAACTTTGCGTCAAATGTCACTAAGATTTTATCCCAATATACTTAGAGTTACAGGGTGAAATACCCATAAAATAGAAGATCTATGAGTCTCTTTTCTAATGCATTAAACCATTTTTCAATACAAAATCATAGTAGAGAGATATATGCATTTTGCCGAGACCACACAGACTGCTAGGTGACGAGTAGGTGTGTCACCTACTAGCTTAAATGAGAGGACTAAATATGTCCAAAAAGGGGCTATTTCGGGTCGGCCAAAGAGACATTTTAAAATCTTATATCCTGCAAATATAACACTCATTATATAGCAAAATAACCTGAGACAAGCCCCTGCAAATATCCTCCCAAAAATTGAACACAAACCCTAATTGATTTTCTCTCCTTTTCAGGTTCTAGTGTGAGGAAAACCTAGGGTTTGAAGAACCAAGATAGGAGCTTAGATATTCAACAAATAAGTTAATTTTATTTCTCTCTTTCTTTCATTTTTTCTGCTTGAAATGTATGGAAAGTCGTTCTATAATTGTAAGAACTCATGGGACAGTGATCGGAAGCAGTGAGTTCGAGTTATTCAACTTGTAGTGGACTATTTTGTGCGCAGTTTTGTGTTGCTGTTGGATTGCGTGTTTTGATATTTTTTTAAGAGTTTTTGAGGAGAAAGGGTGTGTAGAAACACCACATAAATTCAGGGTTGTGGGCTGCTCATTCGTCGTAAAATTTTCGAGCTGGTTGACACTACTACGGTGGTCGTTTTGTGTTTGAAGAGATTGGGATGTGTTGGATTGTTTTATAGTATTTCGTGGTGTGTATAAGGTTGGAAAATAATGTATATTTTTTTGTTGTTGTGTTGTTGTGTTGTTGGTGTTATCTCGAATTGGGAGGAAGTAAAGGTTATAGGGGAGATGCCGCCTATTTTAATATAAAATAAGTTTGTCTTTTGTTATGCGATAGTTGTAATTTTCATAACTTAATGACAATATTATTATCATTGTTGTAGATAGGTGCGAAGAGACGAGTTCAGCATGGTTATTAGAAAGATTTTGATAAGGTATGTTAAGGCTAAACCTTTCCTTCATTTTGGCATGTTCTCGTAACTACATGTGTTTGATAACGAGACATAAAGAGAAGTTCGTATTCCTGAATTTATTCACATTACCCTAGTCTCAGAAGTTATAGTATTCTCTCTTATTGGGACTTTCTATTCAGTTAAGTATTATCTTCATTCAGTCAAGAGGGTAGAGGGTCTATATAAATACAGTATTACAGTATTTTCACCACCACCGAGCTATAATCGGTGGGCAGGCCCCTAGTGGGCAACCTTTGATCAGATATAAGTTATATTCCGAGCCTTACTGTGGCCGAGCGCCTATGAGCGAGCCTAGAATGGCCGAAACATCGAGCCTAGTATGGCTGAGCACCTTTGAGCGAGCCTACTACGGCCGAGTAGTTACACGTACCGAGCCTTATAAGGTCGGGCAGCTATTTTACTTACTATATTGAGAGAGTTGAGTCAGTATCAGCAGGTAAGTATATCTCCAGATCATCTTTGACTCCTAGTTACTTTCAGTTATTATATATCAGTTCAGTTTCAGCTTTCAATTATTTTATTGCCTTACATACTCGGCATATTATTTCGTACTGAAGTCCCTTTCCTGGGGACGCTGTATTTCATGCATGCAGGTTTGGATAGACAGACTGGTAGACCTCCTATGTAGGTGTTGTCCTTTTTCAGCTTGATCGGTAAGTTCCACGTCCTTCGGAGATGCCGGGTCTAGGGTTTTGAGTTCATATTGTGTATATATGTATATATATTATGGGTAGGCTAGGGCCCTATTCACGACCACAGTATATCCATCAGTAGAGGCTTGTAGACATATCCTGTCAGTCAGTGCAATATGTTAGGCTTGTAGGCCTTGTATGTATATTTATGTTGGTTTGTCAGCTGTAGTAGTTATGACGGCCTTGTTGGCCCAGCTTTATATCTATGTTCAGTCAGAGCTAGTTTCCATTCAGTTTTATATTTTGTGTCACAAAGTTTCTTGTAAGGTGGCCCTATGGCCAAAGTATGACATTGTATGTTCAGAGTCCCTCAGTCTCCAGTTGGTACGCTTGGTTAAGTAAGGCAACGGTTGCCGGTCTCACTACCTATGTTCGGGGCGTGACAAACTTGGTATCGGAGCAATTCTGTCCTAGGGAATCTACACGTCGTGTCTAGCAGGGTCTTGTTTATATTTGTATTGTGCACCCCATTATATAAGCAGGGAACTACAGGGCATTTAGGAGTTGGTTACCCTTCTTTAAAATCTAAATCGTGCTGTAGAATTTAGTTATAGGAAATTTGAGTTAAACTTATGTATTGGTGTTTGAATACAGAGATGACGGTGACTAGGAAGCCTATGGCTAATCGGAGGAGAGATATAGAAGCGGGTGAGGGGAACATTAGGGTACCCCCAGTAGATGGGGCCCAGTCTGAGGCCCAGGGTGAGACCCCTACTCAGCCATTACCGGCTCTTCCACCGCCTGAGGAGATTCCTAGGGATACCGCACATCCAGTTCCCTCTCCACTTCCATCAGATTAGAACTTGAGGAGTGTGGTGCATTTGTTGACACAATTGGTAGCTACCCAGCAACAGGCTAGGGCATCAGCTTGTGTAGGGTCTTCTAAAGGGTCTGGGAGTTCGAGAGTCCGACAGTTTATTGCTTTGAGTCAACCAAAGTTCAAGGGGACAGATTAGAGGGAGGACCCGCATGATTATAGATTAGCTTCACAGGATCTTTGGGTTTATGCATGCCACGGAAAAATAGGCAGTTGAGCTAGCAGTTTTTCGACTCCGAGATATAGTCGTCCTTTGGTATGAGGGATAGGAAAGGTCCAGGGGACGTGATGCAGCTCCAGCTATTGGGAGAATTTTTCAGATGCCTTCCTTGACAAGTACCTACCGTGGGAGATCCAACAGGCTCGAGTCGATCAATTTCTAGCTCTCAAGTAGGGCAATATGATCGCTCGAGAGTATAGTCTCCATTTTGACTCATTAGCCAGATACGCTCCATCCATACTTGCTACTATGCAGGACAGGATCCATAGGTTCATAGCAGGGTTCGCCCCAGAGTTGACTGAGGCATGTGCCACTGCTACATTGAAGGATAGTATGGATATCTCCCGGATTCAAGCATTCGCCCAGAATATAGAAAGGGGCAGGTGTCGGTAGCAGGGTATAGAGAGGAGTGAGTAAGGGCAGCATAAGAGGATGAGATTTGCCAGGTTTCAAGAGCAGTCTCAGGGTAGTTATAGGCCCTAGTACTTCGGACGGCCACCTAGGCCTCCATCACCTTAGTTACAGGGTTACAAGTATGACTTCTATACTCAGTCAAGACCAGATGAGAGCTCACGGGCGTCGGGTTTGCAGCGACAGCGAGGTTCAGGGTAGACATGGTCATTCTGCCACGGTGTGACATCTATGGTAGAGGACACTTAGGCCAATGCAGAGCATGTTACGATGCTTATTATACATGTGGGCATCCGAGGCATATGATGCGAGATTGCCCAAATAGAGATTATGAGGGTATGGCACAATTAACAAGTTCAGCAACAGGATCATCTATGTCCGTGCATCCTTCAGGGCACGAGTCTCAGTCTTCGGCTGATAGAGGTTGAGGCAGAGGTAGTGGTTCTAGTTCAAGCGATAATTAGAACTGTACCTATGCTTTAGCGGGTCGACAGGAACAGGAGTCTTCACCAGACGTTGTGACGGGTATATTAACCATTTGCTCTCACGATGCTTATGCCTTGATAGAACCAGGATCTACTTTATTGTATGTTACCCCATTTGTCGCGGGGAGGTTTGGTATAGTGCCTGAAATACAGACTGATTCTTTTACAGTATCTACACTAGTCGGAGAATCGATTATTGCTAGACGGGTTTACTGAGGTTGTAAGGTGATAGTTTGTAGTCATCAGACCTCAGCCGATCTACTTGAGCTGGAGATAATGGATTTTGATGCTATCATGGGCATATACTGGTTGGTAGCTTGCTATGGTACGGTTGATTACCGAGCAAAGGCAGCCAGATTTCATTTTCCGGGTGAGCCAGTCCTTGAATGGGTAGGTAAATAGCGACACACACAGGTAGGTTTATTTCCTACCTGAAGGTGAGGAAATTATCACAAAAGGGTGCATTTATCATATCGTGCGAGTTAGAGATAGAGATGCTAAGATACTTACACTTTATTGTATTCTAGTAGTTAGAGAGTACGCAGATGTGTTTCCAGATGAGCTTCTAGGTATTCCTCCAGAGCTAGAGATAGATTTTAGCATCGATTTGCATCCGGGAACTCAACCAATATCCATCCCTTCGTATAGAATGGCACCTGCCGAATTTAAGGAGTTGAAGGAGCAGTTTTTGCTGGAGAAAGGTTTCATCAGAACCAGTACCTCACCTTTGGGTGCATTGGTACAGTTTGCACGGAAGAAAGACGGCTCGTTGAGGATGTGTATCGATTATAGGCAGCTAAAATAGGTAACTATTAAGAATAAGTATCCATTTCTAAGGATCGATGACTTGTTTCACAAGTTGTAGGGGGCTAGATGCTTTTCAAAGATAGATTTGAGGTTGGGGTACCACCAGGCCAGAGGTCGGGAGAAAGATATTTGGATAGCCTTCAGGACCCGATATGGCCACTTTGAGTTCCTTTTCATAACCTTCGGGTTGACAAATGCACCTGTCATATTTATGGACTTGATGAATAGCGTATTCCGGCCATTTTTAGATCTTTTCATGATAGTATTTATTGATGATATTTTGGTTTATTCGTTTTCAGCGAAGGAGCATGTAGACCACCTACGAGCGGAACTCCAAACCCTCCGTGATCGTAAGTTGTATGCTAAGTTTCCTAAATGTGACCGATTGAAGTGTGTAGCATTCTTGGGGCATATTGTATCCGATGAAGGTATAAAGGTAGACGCTCAGAAGATTGAGGCCGTGAAATCTTGGCCGAGATCTACCACTGCGACAGAGGTTCGTAGCTTTTTAGGCTTAGCAGGCTACTACCGGAGGTTTGTAGAGGTTTTTTCTTCCCTTTCGGCACCATTGACGAAGGTGACTTAGAAAGAAACTAAGTTTAAGTGGATAGAAGCTTGCGAGCAGATTTTCCAAGATATTAAGAACATGTTGACCTTAGCGCCAGTTCTAACACTTCCAGAGGGTCCAGAAGGTTATGCAGTGTATTATGATGCCTCAAGTGTCGGCTTAGGATGTGTCCTAGTACAACATGGAATGGTAATTGCGTACGCTTCAAGGCAGTTGAGGAAGAACAAGAGGAATTATCCGACCCACGACCTCTAGTTAGCTGCGGTTGTCCATGCACTTAAGATATGGCGGTATTCTTTATATGGTGTTCATGTGGATGAATTTACAGATCATAAAATCTTGCAATATATCTTCAAGTAATAGGAGTTGAATTTGCGATAGAGGCGATGGCTAGAGTTATTGAAAGCTTATGTCATTAACATTCTCTACCATCCAAGGAAAGCTAATATTGTAGCTGATGCCTTAAGTCGTCGATCTATGGGTAGCTTAGCACATGTAGAGGCTAAGAAAAGAGAACTAGCTAGAGAGCTTCATCAATTGGCTTGTTTGGGGGTTCAGTTAGTGGATTCTGACGATGGTGGAGTTGCACTGCAAAATCATCTCGCATAGCTGAAGTAATGGAAAGGCAGTACGAGGACCCAAAGTTGGTCGAGTTGAGAGAGCGAGTTCTGTAGCAGAAGAAGTCGTTGCTAGAGCTCAAGGAAGATGGGTTCTCGGATACAGGGGTCGTTTGTGTGTCTCAGTTGTAGCAGGGCTATGAGACAGGATTATGTCAGAGGCACATCATTCGTGGTACTCCATTCTTCCTAGGTCGATGAAGATGTATCATGACATTAAGGATGTGTACTGGTGGAACGATATGAAGGAGAACATTGCTGAGTTTGTTGCCCAGTGTCCTAGTTACCAGCAGGTGAAGGTAGAGCATCAGAAGCCCCGAGGGTTAATGTAGACTATAGAGGTCTCGACGTGGAAATGGGAGGCGATAAACATGGACCTTGTCACAAGTTTGCCTCGTTCTCATCGTCAGTTCGATTCTATATGGGTGATAGTTGATAGGCTCACGAAATCAGCCCATTTCCTATCGGTCAGATCTACATATACAGCTGAAGAATATGTGAAGCTATATATTAAGGAGATAGTGCGGCAACACATAGTACCAATATCTATTCTATCAGAGAGGTCTAGGGACTCAGGTCAATCTCAGCACAGCTTTTCCTCCAAAGACTGATTGACAAGTCGAGCGTACAATTCAGACGCTCAAGGATATGTTACGAGCATGTGTGTTAGTTTTTTAAACAAGTTAGGCTAAGCGTCTACCTCTTATCGAGTTTGCATATAATAACAGTTACCACTCCAGTATCCAGATGGCTCCGTACGAGGCTTTGTATGTTCATAAGTGTAGATCTCCTATAAGGTGGTTTGATGTTGGAGAGTCTGGGGTACATGGGCCAGACAAGGTTTAGCAGGCCGTAGAGAAAGTAAAGCTTATCTAGGAGCGACTGTTGACAGCTCAAAGCCGTTAGAAGTCATATTCTGACGTGCGGAGACGAGACTTAGAGTTCGGGGTTGATGACTGGGTATTCTTAAAGGTGTCACCTATGAAGGGCGTGATAAGGTTTGGCAAGAAAGGAAAGCTTATCCCACGGTATATTGGGCCTTATAGGACTATTCAGATAGCAGGCGGAGTAGCTTATGAGTTAGATTTGCCCTCGGAAATGGAGTCTGTCCATCCGGTTTTTTGCATATCTATGCTATAGAAGTGCATGGATCCTACCCGAGTGGTGCTCACTGATGATACAGATCACGGAGGACTTATCGTACGAGGAAGTTCCAGTTGCCATCCTAGACCGACAAATCCACAAGTTATGAAATAAGTAGGTATCCTCCGTGAAAGTTTTATGGACAAGTAAAAACGTGGAAGAGATGATGTGGGAAGCGAGGAAGAAATGAAGTCTAAATACCCCCACCTATTTCAAACTGAATATATGGCTCGAGATGGGATACTTCAGCACAGATCTATTTATGATTGACGATCGTGTGAGGCCAGGTGTTGTTATTTATAGACATTGGCCATGTGTAGCATGTATAGTATGTTTTTTGGCAACGTGCAGGTTGGTCTTAGTCTAGTGTACGGAGGAGACTCTGGAAGAATTTTCCTAGTCTCTAAGAGTAAACATTCGAGGACTAATGTTCCTGAGGGGGGAATGATGTTACACCCTATATTTTCATATGTAAAAGTGCGTCGTAAGCAAACTAATGTAAGACCAAAAATGAGATCATCTTTGAAATTATATAAAGTAAGTTAATCATGTTACCTCGGAGGTTGTAAATATCGAAGATCATGAACAACAAGTACAAAAGAGGGTTGGAAGTTTTAGAAGCTAAAGGAATTGAAGAAAATAATGTTTCGTCGAAAGTCGACAAGTTAGGAATGTTATAACCCGTACCTTTGAGGTGAGACTAGGGTTCTTAACATGATAATAGGTTTATGTTATAATTTATATTAGTCTTATGATAGTCATGTGTTATGTTTTGAGGTCAAGCGAGTTGTGGAACAAAAGTAGATGAAAGTCATCACAAGTTACCTTCATAAGTTTTACTGAACTTTGGATCAAATGTCACTAAGATTTTATCCCAATATACTTAGAGTTACAGGGTGAAATACCCCTCAAATAGAAGATTTATGAGTCTCTTTTCTAATGCATTAAACCATTTTTCAATACAAAATAATAGTAGAGAGATATATGCATTTTTGCGAGACTGCGTAGACTGCTAGGTGACAAGTAGGTGTGTCACCTACTAGCTTAAATGAGAGGACTAAATATGTCCAAAAAGCGGCTATTTTGGGTCAGCCAAAGAGACAGTTTAAAAGATTATCTCCTGAAATATAACACTCATTATATAGCAAAATAACCAGAGATAAGCCCTTGCAAAAAACCTCCCAAAAATTTAACACAAACCCTAATTGATTTTCTCTCCTTTTCAAGTTCTAGCTGGAGGAAAACCTAGGGTTTGAAGAACCGAGATAGGAGCTGAGATATTAAAAAAATAAGTTAAGTTTACTGCTCTATTTCATCCATTTTTTCTGCTAGAAATGTATGGAAAGTCGTTCTATAATTGTAAGAACTCACGAGATGGTGATGGGAAGCCGTGAGTTCGAGTTATTCAACTTGTAGCGGTCTGTTTTGTCTACTGTTTTGTGTTGCTGTTGGATTGCGTGTTTTGCTAATTTTGTAGGGAGTATTGAAGGATAAAGGGTGTGGAGAAAGACCACATAAATGCAGGGTGGTGGGCTGGTCGTTCATCGTAATATTTTCGAGATGTTTGACACTACCATGGTGGTCGTTTTGTGTATGAAGAAATTGGGGTGTGTTGGGCTGTTTTATAGTATTTTGTGGTGTATATAATGTTGGAATATAATATATATATATATATAATAAGTAAAGATTATAGGGGTTAATATAAAATAAGCTTGTCGTTCGTTGTGTGACAGTTGTACCTTTCGTAACTTAATGATAGTATTATTATCATTGTTGTAGATTAAGGTGAGAAAAGACAACTTCAATGTAGTTATTGGAAAGATTGTGATAAGGTATGTTAAGGCTAAATTATTCCTTCATTTTGACATGATCTCGTAACTACATGTGTTTGATAACGAGACATAAAGAGAAGTTCGTATTCCTGAATTTATTCACATTATCCTATTCTTAGAAATTACAATATTCTCCCTTATTGGGACTTTCTATTCAGTTAAGTATTATCTTCATTCAGTCAAGAGGGTTGAGGGTCTATATATATACAGTATACAGTATTTTCACAACCACCGAGCTATAATCGGTGGGCAGGCCCTTATTGGGCAGCCTAAGATCAGATGGTAAGTTATATACTGATCTTACTACGGTCGAGCGCCTATGAGCTAGCCTAGAATGGCCGAGATACCGAGCCTAGTACGGCCGAGCGCCTATGAGCGAGCCTACTACGGACGAGCGCCTATGAGCAAGCCTACTACGGACGAGCAGTTACACGTACCGATCGTTATAAGGCCGGACAACTATTTTACTTACTATGTTGAGAGAGTTGAGTCAGTATCAGCATGTAAGTATATCTCCAAATCATCTTTGACTCCCAGTTACTTTCAGTTATTATATTCTCAGTTCAGTTTCAGTTTTCAGTTATCTTATTTCCTTACATACTCGATACATTATTTCGTACTGACATCCCTTTCTTGGGGACGCTGTATTTCATGCATGCAGGTTCGGATAGACAGCCTGGTAGACCTCCTCCGTAGGTGTTGTCTGTGTTCAGCTTGATCGGTAAGCTCCACGTCCTTCAGAGTTGTCGGGTCTAGGATTTTGAGTACATATTTTGTATATGTGTATATATATTATGGGTAGGTCGGGGCCCTATTCCGACCATAGTACATCCATCAGTAGAGGCTTGTAGACATATCTTGTCTGTCAGTGCAATATGTTGGGCTTGTATGCCTTGTATGTATATTCTTGTTGGTTTGTCAGCTGTAGTAGTTATGACGGCCTTGTCAGCCTAGCTTTATAATGATGTTGAGTCAGAGCTAGTTTCCATTGAGTTTTATATTTTTTGTCACAAATTGTCTTGCAATGTGGCCCAATGGCAAAACTATGATATTGTATGTTCAGAGTCCCTCGGTCTCAAGTTGGTACGCTCGGTTAAGTGACGCACCAGGTGCAGGTCTCACCCCCCAGGTTCGAGGCGTGACACAAATCATTCCCAAGGCCCCCGGACCTCAACCAAATATACCAATAAGTTCAATAACACGATACAAACTTAGTCAAGGACTCAAATCACATCAAATAACATCAAAAACACGAATCACACACAAGTCATAATAAAAACTAATGAATTCCAACTTCTACAATCGATGCCAAAACCTATCAAATCAACTCCGATTGACCTCTTATTTTGCACACAAGTCATAAATGACACAAACGACCTATTCCAACTTCCGGAACCAAAATTCTAGACGGGTAATCACAAAGTCAACTCTCTGTCCAACTTCTCAACTCTCCAAACTTCAAATTTTCCAACTTTTGCTGTTTCATGCCAAAATCACCTATGGACCTCCAAATAATTATCCGGACACAGTCCTAAGTCCGAAATTGTCATACGGAGCTATCGAAACTATCAAAACTCCATTCCAGAGCCATTTACACATAAGGCAACATCCGGTCAACTCTTTCAACTTAGGCTTTCAACTTTAGAACTAAGTGTCCCAATTCATTTCGAAACATCCTCGGAACCAAACCAACTACCCTGGAAAGTCACATAGCAACAATTGAGCATAGAATAAGCAATAATGGGGGAATAGGGCTACAACACTCAAAACGACCGGCCGAGTCATTACATCCTTCCCCTCTTAAACAAATGTTCGTCCTCGAACGGGTCTGGAATCATACCTAGAGTCTCAAATAGGTGTGGATATCTGCTCCATATTTCTCGCTTAGTCTCCTAAGTATCCTCCTTGACTGGCTGACCTCTCCACTACACCTTCACTAAAGCTATATTCTTTGACCTTAACTTTCGAACCTGCCGATCCAAAATGGCCCCCGGCTCCACATCATAAGTCAAATCACCATCCAACTGAACCGTGGCAAAATCTAAAACATGAGACGGATTGCCGACATACTTTCGGAGCATGAATGCATGAAACACTAGATGAACACTCCGCAGACTAGGCGGCAATGCAAGCCTATAAGCCACCTCTCCAATCCTCTCAAGAACCTCAAACGAGCCAATGTATCGAGGGCTCAACTTCATCTTATTCCCAAACCTCATAACACCCTTCATGGGTGAAACTCTTAGTAGTACCTTCTCCCCCACCATGTAAGCAACATCACGAACTTTCCGATGGGCGTAACTCTTCTGTCTAAACTGCGCCATGCGAAGCCGATCCTTAATCAACTTAACCTTGTCCAAAGCATCCTAAACCAGATCAATACCCAATAACCTAGCCTCACCCGGCTAAAACCAACCCACTGGAGACCTACACCGTCTCCCATAAAATGCCTCATACGGAGCCATCTGAATGCTCGATTGGTAGTTGTTGTTGTAGAAAAACTCAGCAAGCGGCATAAACTAATCCCAAGAACCCCCGAAATCGATTGCGCTCGGATTGTCCGTCCAACTGAAGGTGGAATGTTGTACTCAACTCAACCCGTGTGCCTAACTCTCGCAGCACTGCTCTCCAAAATTGCAATGTAAACCGCGTGCCCCGTTCTGAAATGATGGAAACTGGCACACCATGAAGGCGAAAAATCTTGCGGATGTAGATCTCAACCAACCGCTCTGAAGAATAGTAGTCCCAAAAGGAATGAAATGCGTGGACTTTGTCAACTAATCCCCAATCATCCAAATAGCGTCGAACTTCCTCGAAGTCTATGGGAGCCCAACTATGAAGTTCGTGGTAATACGTTGCCATTTCCATTCCGGAATCTCAAGCCTCTGAAATAATCCACCCGGTCTCTAATGGTCGTACTTTACCTGCTGACAATTTAGGCACTGAGCTACATACCCCACTATATCCTTCTTCATCCTCCTCCACCAATACCAATGCCTCAAGTCCTAATACATCTTTGTTGCACCTGGGTGAATGGAATACCGCAAACTATGGGCCTCCTCAAGAATAAACTCACGTAGCCCGTCCACATTGGGCACACAAATCTGACCCTGCATCTGCAACACCCCATGATCTCCAATAGTAACATCCTTGGCATCATCGTGCTGAATTGTGTCCATAAGGACAAGCAAATGGGGATCATCATACTGACGCTATCTGATACGATTATATAAGGAAGACTGAGAAATCACACAAGCTAGAACCCGATTGTGCTCTGAAACATCTAATTGCATGAACTGATTGGCCAAGGCCTGAACATCTGATGCAAGCAGTCTCTCACCTATCGGAATAAATGCAAGGCTACCCATACTCAACGCCTTTTCTACTAAAGGCATCGGCCACCACATTGGCCTTCCCAGGATGATACAGAATGATAATATCATAGTCATTTAGAAGCTCCAACCATCTCTGCTGCCTCAAATTTAGATCTTTTGGTTTTCAACAAGCGCTGGAGACTCCGATGATTCATACATACCTCACAAGACACACCGTAGAGATAATGCCTCCAAATCTTCAATGCATGAACGATGGCTGCCAACTCCAAATCATGAATAGGGTAGTTCTTCTTATGGGGCTTCTACTAACGTGAAGCATAAGCAATCTCTCTACCCTCCTACATCAAGACACACCCAATACCAATCCGAGAAGCATCACAATACACAGTATAAGAACCCGGTGCTGAAGGCAACACTAGAACTAGAGTTGTGGTCAAGGCAGTCTTGAGCTTCTGAAAGCTCTCCTCACAATCATCTGACAACTTGAATGGAGCACCCTTCTGGGTCAACTTGGTCAAAGGCGTTGCGATAGATGAGAAACCCTTCACAAAGCGACGATAATATCTGGCCAAGCCGAGAAAATTCCGAATCTCAATAGCTGAAGACGGTCTGGGCCAACTCTGAACCGCCTATATATTCTTTGCATCCACCTTAATCCCCTCACTAGACACCGCGTGCCCCAAGAACGCCACCTAACTGAGCCAAAACTCACACTTGGAGAACTTGGCATAAAGCTTCTCCTCCCTCAACCTCTATAATACAAACCTCAAATGGTGGGCATGCTCATCCCGGCTATGTGAGTACACCAGGATATCATCAATGAATACTATGAAAAATGAATCAAGATATTGCTGAAATACACTATTCATTAGATGCATGAATGTTGCTGGGGCATTGTTCATCCCAAAGACATCACAAGAAACTCATAATAACCATAGCGGGTCCTAAATGCCTTCTTCAGAATATTCGAGTCCTGAATCTTCAACTGGTGATACCTAGACCTCATATCAATCTTAGAGAACACCCTTGCACCCTGAAGCTGGTTAAATAGATCATCAATGTGCGGCAAAGGATACTTGTTCTTGACTGTAACTTTGTTCAACTGCCTATAGTCGATGCACATCCGTGTAGTATAATCTTTCTTCTTCACAAACAGAACCGATGCACCCCAAGGCGACACATTAGGCCTAATAAACCCCTTATCAAGAAGTTACTGAAGCTGTTCTTTTAACTCATTCAACCTGCTGGTGTCATATGATACGGAGGAATAGAAATGGACTGAGTGCCCAGCACCAAGTCAATGCCGAAATCAATATTCCTATCGGGTGGCATGCCCCACAAGTCTGCAGGAAACACATCCAGAAATTCGCTCACCACCGGAACAGAATCAATAATAGAAATATCAGCACCGTTCCACTCGATTCTTGGCAACCCCAGCATCGCCAGCGTCACGGTTTTAGCGTGACACTCTATAATAGCATGACATGGAGACAAATAATCCATACCCAAAATCACTTCGAAATCAACCATACTAAACAATAAGAGATCAACTCTAGTCTCCAATCCTCCAATAGTCACTACACACGACCTACACACGGTCCACAAAAATAGTATCACCCATCAGTGTAGATACATGAACAGGTGAAACTAAGGACTCATGGGGAATATCCAAATAACAAGTAATATATGATGATACATACGAATAAGTGGAATCAGGGTCAAATAATATAGAAGCATACCTGTGGCATAGTTAGACAATACATGTGATCATTGTGTGTGAAGCAATAGCCTCTGGCCTGGCAGGAATAGCATAGAATTGAGCCTGACCACCACTTGATCGTCCTCCCCCTCTACGGCGACCTCTAGCTGTCTGAGCCCCACTCTTAGCTGGTTGAGCAGGTGGTGAAGTAACTAGTGCGGAAGTCGCAGCTTGAGTCCTCTACTGAACTGGACCTTCCGAAAGGCGGGGGCAATGCCTCTTCACATGACCAGACTGAAGGAGCAGATGAACCCTAAACTGAAGGAGCACGAGATGAACTATGAGTTGTGAGTGCACTGAGAGATGACTGACCCGGGCGAGCACTGTATGAACCATGGCTAGCGGATGCGCCATGATGAACCGGACAAGCCATCTGTGGGCCTATAAGGACGGCCCCTGTTGTGGTGGGACTGGCCCCTAGAATAAACACCGCTGAAACCACCCGATCCACGAGGCCTCTTGGCCTCCCTCTCCTCGTGCTCCTGACTGCGAACTAGCTCTAGCTGCCGAGCAATATCAATAACCTCGTCGAACCTAGCACCTGACACATTCTCTCAAGTCATAACAAAGCGCAATCCATAGTTGAGGCCATCAATGAACCTCCTAATCCTCTCTCTCTCTCTTTGGGAACCAACCAGACTGCGTGACGACCAACTCTTAAAATCTCATCTCGTACTGGGTCACAGATATACCCTCCTGGCGTAGCTACTCAAACTGCCTATGCAACTCTTCCCTACGGGTTGGTGACACAAACTTCTCCAACAAGAGAACAGAGAACTCGTGCCATGAAAATGGTGCAAAATCGGCTGTCCTGATCCGCTCAGAGGTCTCCCACCATCTAAAGGCTTCCCCCCTCAGCTGAAAAGTAGTAAATAAGACCCCACTAGTCTCCAAAATACCCGCCGTGTGAAGAATCCGCTGGCACCTATCCAAGAAGTCCTGAGCATCCTCTGACTGAGCCCCACTAAATGATGGAGGCTTGAGCCTCCGAAACGTCTCTAGTCTCTTCTGCTCTTCATAACTCATGATGGGACCCACCTGGGCCAGAGCAACTACAACCAGCTGGGTTGGTAGTACCCCCGGCGTCTGAAGTCCCTGCACCACCTGCTTTGGAATATGGCCGGCGGGAGTATGAGCACCTCCCCCAGCTTGAGAAGTGGCTGGTGCGGCCTGAACTGAAACTACTTGAGCAAGGCTAGTGCAAACAGTCGATATCTGGGCCAAATCCTCCTGAAGGCCTAGAACCACAATGGGCACAGCTAGTGCCTGAGCTGGTCCCACCGGCTCACCCATATCTAAAACCTACTCCTGAGCTAGAGCAACTGGTGGGTCTACAAGTGCCGCTCTAGCTGCTGTACGAGCTGCACCTTGGTCTCTACTGCGGCCTCGGCCTCCCGTGGCCCTAGCTGGCGGTACTGGTGGCCGTCCGCCTGAGCCAGTAGCATGTGTCCTTACCATCTATGAGAGAATAGAATAACAGAAGTTTAGTTCCCAGAATTAACAAATTCACATGACAAGAATACAAGAAAGTAAAGTTTTCCTAAGGGTTCGACAGCCTCTCAAAGATAAGTACAGATGTCTCCGTACCGATCCGCAAGACTTTACTAAACATGCTCATGACTCGTGAGACCTATGTAACCTAGGCTCTGATACCAACTTGTCATGACCTAGCTTGCACATGTCGTGATGGTGCCTGTCACAATACTAGGCAAGCCGACTTTAACAATAAAACCACGCATTTTAAATATTGAAAACATAGCATTATAAGTTCAAAAGAAAAATCTCATAAATACTAAATGAAAACACCACAACTTATTACAGAATTTCCCAAACATCCGGGTGTCACGGAATACATGAGCACCTATACAGTAACATTGCCTGACAACTGAAACACTGTCTAGGTAGGTAGAACAGTATAAACAAAACTAAACGATAAAGGAGGAGAGTCAAGGTCTGCGGACACCAAAACAGCTTCCTCGATAATCTCCAAACTGATGAAGCTCCAAAAATCAACAACCCCCGTACCCAGAAGTACCTGGATCTGCACATGAGGTGCAGAGTGTACCATGAGTACAACCAACTCAATAAGTAACAAGTCTAACTTTTGGGCTGAAAGCAGTGACGAGCTCAACGAATACAGTCAAAATACAATATTCAACAGTGTAGAAATGACGGGAAATGGGACAATAATATCTTAGAGCAACTCATAATATGTTCGTACACCGTATAGGAAATGTAGACATGCTTTCAAGTTAACAACTAAGCTCAATACGGATAACATATGCGAAGTCTGAATAATATGAGGAATATGACATCTCTATATCTATGTGCCAATATGCATATCGTATGTGATGCAACACAATGAAAGCCTCACGTACTCATACTCTCAAAGTAATCAACCTGACTGTCTCAATTCTCACTCATCCCACTCAATCACTCAACATTATAATACCCGCTGCGGCATGCAGCCTGATCCCATCATGAATCAATAATAAATTTTGCGATGTGCAGCCCGATCACATCATGAGTCAATAGTACTTGCTGCGGCGCACAGCCTGATCCCATCAATATCACTCACAATTAGCCCTCTGCCTCACTCATTCATCAGTCTCTCCAGTCTCTTGGGCTCACAACACTCATGCCAAGCAGCCCAAATCAATAATATATGATGTGATAATAAATGATAATAGAGACTAAGATATGATATGCAATGATGAATGTGACTGAGTACAAAACTACAAATTAAGCAAATAACTCAATACCAAAAGAATGACCGATGTGGGTCCCAATCGAACCAGCACATAGCCTAATATGATTTCTAACATAAATCACAACTCAAGTGCTCTACACATAGAGCTCAATAATAATGTTTAGACAAAGTGACTACAAAGTCCCACGAAATCGACTAAGTCATAATTACTATGATGTACGCCCACACGCCTGTCACCTAGCATGTGCGTCACCTCAACACTGATCATATAACATGAAATTCAGGGATTCATACCCTCAGAACCAAGTTTAGAAGTGTTACTTACCTCAAACCGTGCAAAACTCTACTCCAATAAGCCATTGCCTCGCGAATCAACCTCTAAACGCCTCGAATCTAGCCACAAACAGTTCGATACAATCAACTCAAGCTATAGGAATCAATTCCGTATGAAAATTCCATGTTCTTAATCAAAAGTCAACTCAAAGAGTCAACCATAGGCCCACGTCTCAGATCCAATAAAAGTTACAAAATCTGAACACCCATTCAACTACAAGTCCAACTATACCAAATTTACCAAATTCTGACACCAAATCGTCAATTAAATCCTCAAATTTCACTCTCCAATCCCTAGGCCAAAACTCCCAAAATTCCACATTAAAAACATGTAAACTAGGTGAAAAACTCAATGGGTAATCAATATTATTGAACAATCTAGGAAGAGAGGGACTCCAAGGCCTGCGGACGCTGGCAGGTATACCTTGAAGTCTCCACACATGGACTCAAATCACTGATGCTTGGACTAGTAGGAGGAACATGGATCTCCTGAAAAAGATGTGCAAAAGCATAGCATGAGCACACCACAACGGTACCTAGTGAGTGCCAAGCCTAACCTCGGTAGAGCAATGATGAGGTCAAGTCATGGCCCTATTAGAATAAATAAAAGACTGAAGAAGTGTAAGGTAGTGTAATAATGACAGTAATGAAGTTAAAACAACAAATAGCATATCAAGGTTAGCTACAAGGAACTAAAGCAATTAGTGCAATACGGAGAAAAACAATTTAATAATATGCTAAGGAAAAAACAACCACAAACAAGTCCAAAAATGGAGAAATGCCAACAAAAATCACTACCGAGGTACCGCCTCATAGTCCCAAATCACAAGAATAAGTCACAATCTTCCTTGTATCACCGCGGGAGCCTTTACATTTAGTTTTCAAAATCATTTTCCAGAAATAGCATCCGCGTTTTAGCCCACCTTATCACACTACATGACTTCTAGTAGTCCCTCTACTAGCCATGCGTATCAAGCCCATCTTATCTCACCGCATACGTTTTAACCCCAAAACTTTATACTATCGCATGCGTATCAATATCACAATGTGTCACAATTGCACCTCAAGTGACCAATATCGCGACTTGCCAGAGAAACCAAACAACAATAGTATTTTCACAGCAATGAGCCCATGGCTCAACCACAATATACACAGAAGTCTCAACAATAACAACTGGAAAAGAACAACTCAACAGAATGGCATTTCACAACTTAACATTTTGCCTCAATGTGAATCACGGCCTTTATATCTCAATACAATTTCACTAACCAGATATTCCACAATTTAACAACTTCAAGTAAAGAATTCCACGATTAAATAATGAATACAAAATGAAGGAAACAAGAACTTCAACTAAAATGTAGAGCAATTAGCAAGCAAGAGATAAGAAAAGTAGACATGTGAAAATAGACAAGAAATGATGACTATAACATGTTAAGGTGACTCAATTAAGACATGAAATGAATCTACATAGCTAAAACCGGTAATTTCCACACTTAGCCTGTGCACACACTCGTCACCTTGCGTACACGGCTTTCAGATATCACAATTATCACAACCAACACAAATCCTAAGGGGTAATTCCTCCACACAAGATTAGGCAAGTCACTTACCTAAATTACGCTAAATCAATCCACTGGTAGGACTCTTCCTTGATTATCCAACTCCAAACGGCTTGAATCTAGCCAAAACAACTTCATACCAGAAATATAAACTATAGAAAACTAATTCGAACAATAAAATTATGATCTTTGCAAAGAAATAAAAAGTCAACCCGGGTCCATGTCTCGAAACCCGACCAAAATTACAAAATCCGAACACTCATTTGATAGCGAGTCCAACCATACAGGAATTACTCAAATCCGACCTCAAATCGCCTTTCAAATCCCCAAATTTTAGCCTAAGGAGTTTCACAAAAATTTTCCCAAATTTCCAACTCAAATCTCTAAACAGATGATACAAACACCAATAGATTTGTGCATTTAACCAAAACTGAGTTAGGAATTCTTGCCCCAATAATCTCTATGAAAATCTCCCCAAAATTCGCCTGACACTAAGCTCTCTAAGTCCAAATTATGAACTATGAGATAGAAGCCTCGTTTTGAAATTTAAGTTCTGCTGCTAGTGATTTCTTCTTCACGAACACAGAAAATGCCTCGCGTTCGCGAAGCACAACAATGCTGCTGCCCAAATTCCTCTTAAGCAAACGCGGGAACCCACTCGCGAACGCGATGACCAAATCTCCCAAGCTTTGCAATCGTGAAGCCTCACTAGCGAACGCGTAGACCAGCCGCGTGAGACCTCCAACCTACCTTTCCTCTTCGCGAATGCGGCTCCTTGTCCGCAATTGCAGTGCACAAAATCCTAACCCTTCACGAAAGCGTGGCCTTCTTCGCAAACGCGAAGGGTAAATCTCCAGCAATCCCTAAAGATTCTACACGAACGCGCATAAGTTACCAGACCTGTAGGGAAACCAGAACTTCAGCAATCCTTAAGGTTCCAAAATGAGCTGAACATGGTCCGAATTACACCTGAGGCACCCGGGATCTAAAACAAACATACCAACAAGTCCTAAAATATTATACGAACACTCTCGAAGCATCAAATCACATCAAACAACACTAGAATCACGAATTGCGCATCGATTCAAGCCTAAGAAACTTATGAACTTTCGAATTCCAAAACCAATGCTGATTCATACCAAAAAAACTCTGATTGACTTCAAATTTTGCATACAAGTTGTAATTGACATTACTTTCGGAACCGGATTCCGACCCTGATATTAATTAAGTCAACTCCCGGTCAAACTTTCCAACCTTCAAAACTTTCAACTTTCCAACTTTCCCCAATTCTCACCAAAACGACCTACAAATCTCCAAATCAACATCTGAACATGCTCCTAAGACCAAATCACCATACGGGGCAATTGGAACCGTCAAAATACCATTCTGGAGTCGTCTACACAAAAGTCAAACTACGGTCAACTCTTACAACTTAAAGCTCCAGCTTAGGGACTATGTGTCCCCTTCACTCCGGAACTCACCCAAAACCAAAACCAAACACTCCGGCATGCCACATAATCACAATGTAGCATAGAAGGGGCAATAAATAGGGAATTGGGGCTGAAACACTCAAAACGACCTGCCAGATCGTTACATCCTCCCCCTCTTAAAACAAACGTTCGTCCTCGAACGAGTATAGAGACATACCTGAAGGGATGATAAGATAAGGATAACCACTACGCATATCATGTTCAGTCTCTCAAGTCGCCTCCTTGCCTGGCTGACC
>MCJB01048370.1:0-17155 GCA_002018475.1 Nicotiana obtusifolia | reverse complement strand
ATCTGAACCTTCACTGAAGCAATGCTCTTCGACCTCGACTTTCAAACCTGCTTGTCCAAAATGGCCATCAGCTCCTCAATATAAGACAAATCCTTGTCCAACTAGACGGAGTTGCAATCTAATACATGATACGGATCATCGTGATACTTTCGGAGCATTGAAACATGGAATACTGGATGAACTGCAGCTAGACTAGGTGGCAGTCCAAGCTTGTAGGCCACCTCTCCAATTCTCTCAAGAATCTCAAAAGGTCCAATATACTTAGGGCTCAGCTTGCCCTTCTTCCCAAACCTCATAACACCCTTCATGGGCGAAACCCGGAGCAAGACCCGCTCCCCAACCATGAACGTAATGTCGCGAACCTTCCGATCCGCATAACTCTTCTGTCTAGATTGGGCTGTACGAAGTGGATCTCCAATCAATTTAACCTTTTCCAAAGCATCCTGAAACAAGTCTGTACCCAATAGCCCAGCCTCACCCTGCTCGAACCAACCCACCGGAGACCGACACAGTCTCCCATATAAAGTCTCATATAGATCCATTTGAATGCTCGACTGGTGGCTGTTGTTGTTGGCAAACTCCGCAAGGGGCAAAAACTGATCCCAAGAACCCCTAAACTCTATGACACATGCACGGAGCATATCCTCCAATATCTAAATGGTGCGCTCGGACTGACCATCCATCAGAGGGTGAAATGTTGTACGCAACTCCACCTGCGTGCCTAACTCACGTTGTACGGTCCTCCAGAACCGCGATGTAAACTGCGTACCCCGGTCAGCGATGATGGATACCGGCATACTATGAAGTTTGACAATCTCGTGAATATATACCTAAGCCAGCTGCTCTGAAAAATAAGTAGTCACCACTGGAATGAAATGAGCCGACTTGGTCCACCTATCCATAATAACCCAAACTGCATCAAACTTCCTCTGAGTCCGTGGGGACCCAACAACAAAATCCATAGTAACCCGCTCCCTTTTCCATTCTGAAATCTCTAGCCTCTGAAGCAATCCACCTGGCCGCTAATGCTCATACTTTACCTGCTGACAGTTTAGGCGCTGAGCTACATATTTTACTATGTCTTTCTTCATCATCCTCCACCAATAGTGCTGCCTCAAGTCCTAATACATCTTGGCGGTACCCGTATAAATGGATTACCGCGAACTGTGGGCCTCCTGAAGAATCAGCACATGCAAACCATCTACATTGGGCACACATAGCCTGTCTTGCATCTGTTACACACCGTCATCCCCAATAGTGACCTCCTTGTCATTGCCGTGCTGAACTGTGGCCTTGAGGACAAGCAGATGGGGGTCGTCATACTGACGCTCTCTGATACGATCATATAGAGCAGACCGAAAAACCACACAAGCCAAAATTCGACTCAGGTCCGAAACATCCAATCTAACAAACTGTTTAGCCAAGGCCTAAACATCCAATGCTAATAGCATCTCCGCTACTGATAGATATGCTGAACTGCCCAAGCTCTCCGCCTTTCGATTCAAGGTATCAGCCACCATATTGGCCTAGATGATATAGAATGGTGATACTATAGTCTTTAAGCAGCTCTAGCCATCTCCTCTACCGCAAGTTAAGATCATTCTGTTTGAACAGATGCTGCAGAATCCGGTGGTCGGTATAAACCTCACAAGGGATACCGTACAAATAGTGTCCCCAAATCTTCAAGGCATGAACAATAGCTACTAAATCAAGGTCGTGGACAGGATAATTCTTCTCATGTACCTTCATCTGTCTAGACGCGTAGGCAATCACCCTGCCATCGTGCATCAACACCGCACTGAGGCCAATACGTGACGCATCACCGTACACAGTATAAGACCCTGAACTCGTAGGAATCACCAATTGGGGCTGTAGTCAAAGTAGTCTTAAGCTTTTGGAAGCTCTCCTCACAGTCCTTGGTTCACCTGAACAAAGCACCCTTCTAGTTCAATCTGGTCATAGGTGCAGCAATAGATGAGAAACCCTCTACGAATCGACGGTAATACCCTGCCAAACCAAGAAAACTCTAGATCTCAGTAGCTGAAGACGGTATGGGCCAACTTTGCACTGCTTCAATCTTCTTCAAATCTATCTTGATCGACTCACTCGACACTACATGACCCAAAATGCCACCGAATCAAGCCAGAATTCACACTTTGAGAATTTTGCATATTACTTCTTTTCACTCAAGGTCTGAAGCACGGCCCTCAACTACTGCTCATGATCTTCCCGACTCCGAGAGTCACCAAGATGCCGTCAATAAACACAATGATGAGTGAGTCAAGATAGGGCTAGAATACACTATTCATCAAATGCATGAATGTTGTTGGGGCGTTGGTCAGCCCAAATGACATCATAAGTAACTCGTGAAGACCATACGATATGGTGAAATATAAATGGGCTGAGTGTCCTGCACTAAATTAATACCAAAATCGATATCCCTGTCGGGCGGCATGCACGAAAGATCCGCCGGAAATAAATCTAGATAATCCCTCACTACCAGAACTGACTCAATGGTAGAAGTATCAACACTAACATCTCTCATATATGCTAGATACGCATCACACCCCTTTCCAACCATCTGATGTGCCTTAAGGAAAGACACCACCCTGCTAGGAACATAATCTAAAGTACCTCTCCACTCTAACCATGGAAAACCTGACATAGCCAGCGTCACCGTCTTGGCTTGATAATCAAGGATAGCATGATAGGGCGACAACCATTCCATGTCCAAATAACATTAAAATCTAACATACTGAGCAACAATAGAACGGCTCTGGTCTCAAAACTATCAAGAACAACTAAACACGACTGATACACATGGTCAACAATAATGGAATCTCCCATAGGCGTGGACACATTGACAGCAAAAACCAAAGAATCACGGGATATACCCAAATATGAAGCAAAATAAGATGATACATAGGAATAAGTGGAGCCTGGATCAAATAAGACTGATGCATCTCTGTGACAAACTGGAACATTACTTGTGATAATTGAATTTGATGCAATCGCCTCCGTCCTAGTAGGAAGATCATAATCTCTGACCTGGCCTCCCTCTCTAAGACGACCTCTACTTGCCCGACCTCCACCTCAGGTGGGTGTGCAGGTGGAGTGGCAACTGGTGGAGTAACCACAGCCCGAGAAACCTGAGGACCTGGTGGAATACGCAGAGCCTGAGTAGTCTGTGGAGGTGCACCCCTCCTGAGGCTGGGGAAATCCCTCACCATATGATGAGTGTCACTATACTCAATACAAGCTCTCGAAGGACATGGTTGTTGAGACTAACTCAGGCCTAGTCAGCTGGACTGACTGCTGAAAGCACCCCGTGCAAGAGGTGCACTAGACAATGGCGATGCATAATAGGGAACCTGAGGTCTGTGAGTGACTGGAAAACCACTAGAAGCCGAAAGTGCTGAATGAATAGGGCGGCTCACATAGCCCCTACCATGATGGGTTGCAATTGGGGCACGGGCACCACTATATGTGCTAGAATCTCGAGGCCTCTTGGCCTCCCTCTCCTCTCTCTACCAGGCCCACATACCCTTAAATCTCCTAGCGATCTCCACTACCTACTGGTATGGGATGTCCATCTCCAACTCTCGAGCCATGCTGAATTCGATACTAGGGTTGAGCCCCTTGATAAATCGGCGAACTTGCTCTCTGACAGTAGCAACCAAAGCTGGCGCGTTCTTGGACAAATCACTAAACCGGACAGCATACTCCAATACGGTCATAGCACCATGGCGCGACTGTTAAAACTCTGCGCACCATGCACCCCTAAGACTCTGGGGAACAAACTCCCTCATGAACATCTCTGAGAACTGAGTCTAGGTGAATGAAGCTGCCTCAGCCGGGCTACTGAACTCATACACCGGCCACCACTAATAAGTCGCTCCCTTAAGATGGAACGTAGTGAAAGCAACCCTACTCGACTCCATAATACCCATAGTACGGAGAATATGGTGGCACTCATCAAGAAAACCATGGGCATCCTCTGAAGCCAAACCGCTGAAAGTAGGAGGGTGGTACTTCTTGTACCTCTCGAGCATGAGCTGCTCCCCCTTAGAAGTTTCTACCCTAACCTCGGACTGAACTGGGACAACCGGATGCACTAGTATGACCTCTGGAACCTGGTCAACCTGGACCCGTTGCTCTGGGGTGCGGGCGATAGGAGTCTGTGCACCTCTCCAGGCCTGAGATGTGGCAGGAGCACGTGGAATCAACCCAGCCTGAGCTAAAGTGCAGAACGTGCTCAAAAACTGTGCGAGAGTCTCCTAAAGTGCAGGGATAGTAACAGGCGTCTCAGGTGCCTGCTCTCCAACTAGAGCTACTTGTGGCTCCTTTGTAGCAGCTCGGGCAAGTGCTCTGGCTGCACCACGTGCCCATCCTCAGCCTCTACCCCGACCCCGGCCTTTCGCAGCTCTAGCAGGGGGCGCGGGCATCTAATCATCAGAACCAGTTGTGCGTGTCCTCACCATCTGTAAGAGAATAGAAAGATAGTGATTTAGAACTTCGAAGTCAACAAATTCACGCGATAAGGAATCAAAGAAGTGAAACTTTTCCAAACAGTTTCGTAGCCTCCCGAAGATAAGTACAGACATCTCCTTACCGATCCATGCAACTCTACTAAACTTGGTTGTGACTCATAGCACCTATGAACCTAGAGCTCTGATACCAACTTGTCACGACCCCAATGTCCCTCCGTAGGATGTCGTGACGGCACCTGGTCTCTAAGATTAGGTAAGCCTAACAAACATGCGAAAATAACTAAAATAACGATTAAAGCATCAAGATCCATTAACTAGTATAAAGAAAATCTCCAAAACTAACTATATACATAATCACCCAAAACCCAGCGAAATACAAGTCACAAGCTCTATGAAGTAATATCGAGTATCTCAATACATTAGTGTCTAATAAAGGATAAGGAATAAATTATCTAGGAAGAGGGCAACTCCGAGGCCTGCGGACGCTGGAAGGTATACCTTGATGTCTCCAAGCAGGGACTCAAATCACTGATGCCTGGACTGGTAGGAGGTATCTCGATCTGCACAAAAAGATGTTTAAAAGCATAGCATGAGTACACCATAACGGTACCAAGTAAGTTCCAAGCCTAACCCCGGTAAAGTAGTGACGAGGTCAGGTCAAGGCCCTATTGGAATAAATAAAAGACTGAAAAAGTGTA
Organism: Nicotiana obtusifolia; assembly: GCA_002018475.1. NCBI lineage: Eukaryota > Viridiplantae > Streptophyta > Magnoliopsida > Solanales > Solanaceae > Nicotiana > Nicotiana obtusifolia. The sequence continues at coordinate 11,967 of MCJB01048370.1, read as the reverse complement.
AGGCAGTGTAATAATGACAGTAATGAAATTGAAACAACAAATAGCATATCAAGGTTAGCTACATAGAACTAAAGTAATTAGTGCAACATCGAGAAAAATAATTAATACTATGCTAAGGAACAACAACCACATTCAAGTGCAAAAATGGAGAAATGCCAACAAGAATCACTACCGAGACACCGCCTCGTAGTCTCAAATCACAAGAATAAGTCACAATATTTTCTTATATCACCGCGGGAGCCTTTACATTTAGTTTCAAAATCATTTTCCCGAAATAGCATCCCGCATTTTATCACACCTTATCACACCGCACGACTTCTAGTATTTCCCCTACTAACCACGTGTATCAAGCCCACCTTATCTGACCACATGCGTTTCAACCACGAAAACTTATACCACCACATACATATCAATATCACAACGTATCACAAATCACACCTCAAGTGCTCGACATAACAACGTGCTAGAGAAACAAAACAACAACAGTATTTTCACAGCAAAAAGCCTATGGCTCAACCACAACGTACACAGAAGTCTCAACAATAACAACCGGAAAAGAACAACTCAACATAATTATATTTCACAACTTAGCACTTGCCTCAATGTGAATCACAGCTTTTATATCTCAATACCAATATCAATAACCAGATATTCTACAATTTAACAACTTCAAGTAAAGAGTTCTGCGGTTAAATAATGAATACGGAATAAAGGAAACAAGAACTTCAACTAATCATTTAGAGCAATTAGCAAGTAAGAGACAATACAAGTAGACATGTGAAAATAGACTAGAAATGATGACTATAACATGTTAAGGTAACTCAATTAAGGCATGACAGGAATCTACATAGCTAAAACCGGTATTTTTCACATTAAGCCCGTGTACACTCTCGTCACCTTGCGTATATGGCTTTCACATATCACAATCATCACAACCAACACAAATCTTAAACGGTAACTTCCCCACACAAGGTTAGGCAAGTCAATTACCTCAAATCACGCTAAATCAATCCACTAGTAGGCCTTTCCCTCGATTATCCAACTCCAAACGGCTCGAATCTAGCCAAAACAACTTCATACCATAAATTCAAACTATAGGAAACTAATTCGAACAATAAAATGACGATCTTTGCAAAGAAATAAAAATCAAAAAAGTCAACCCGAGCCCATATCTTGAAACTCGACCAAAATTACAAAATCCGAACACACATTCGATAACAAGTCCAACCATACAAGAATTACTCAAATCGGACCTCAAATCGCCTTTCAAAGCCCCAAATTTTAGCCTAAGGAGTTTCACAAATTTTTCCCCAAATTTCCAACTCAAATCCTTAATTAGATGATGAAACAACAATAGATTCGTGTAATATAACCAAAATTGACTTAGGAATTCTTACCCTAATAATCTCTTGAAAAATATCCCAAAAATTCGCCCCACACTGAGCTCTCTAAGTCCAAATTATGAAATATGAGATAGAACCCTCGTTTTGAAATTTAAGTTCTGCTGCCAGTGATTTCATCTTCGCGAACGCGAAAATTGCCTCGCTTTCGCGAAGCACAAAAATGTTGCTGCCCATATTTCCTCTTACGCGAAAGCGAGAACCTACTCACGAACGCGATGACCAAAGCACCCAAGCTTCGTGATCGCGATTGCAAAGCCTCACTCGTGAACGCGTAGATCAACCGCGTGAGGTCCCCCCAGCCTACCTTTCCTCTTCGCGAACGAGGCTCCTTGTCCGCGATCGCAGTGCACAAAATCCTAACCCTTCGTGGATGCGTGGCCTTCTTTGCGAACGCGAAGGGTAAATCTCCAGAAATCTCTGAAGACTCTATGCGAATGGGGAACACCTTCGCGAACGCGTAGAAGGAAACCAGACCTGTAGGGAAACCAGAATTTCAGTAATCCTTAAGGTTCCGAAATACGCCGCACATGGTCCGAATTGCACCCGAGGCCCCCCCAGACCTCAACCAAACATACCAACAAATCCTACAACATCATACAAACACGCTCGAAGCGTCAAATCACATCAAACGATACTAGAATCACGAATCACGCGTCGATTCAAGCCGAAGAAACTTATGAACTTCCCAATTCCAAAACTAATGCCGATTCATATCAAAACAACGCCGATTGACTTCAAGTTTCACACACAAGTCATAATTGATATAACGGACCTATTCCAACTTCTAAAATCATATTTTGACCTTGATATCAATAAAATCAACTCCCGGTCAAGCTTTCCAACCTTCCAAACCTTCAACTTTTCAACTTTTGCCAATTCTCGCTGAAACGACCTACGGACCTCCAAATCAACATCCAGACAAGCTCCTAAGCCCAATATCACCATACGGAGCTATTGGAACCTCAAAACTCCATTCCGAAGTCGTCTATACAAAATCCAAACTATGGTCAACTTTTTCAACTTAAAGCTCCAACTTAAGGACTATGTGTCCCCTTTCACTCTGGAACTCACTCGAAACCAAAACCAAACACCCTAGAAAGTCACATAATCACAATATAGCATAGAGGGGCAATAAATAGGGGATCGAGGCTTAAACACTCAAAACGGTCGGCCGAGTCGTTACATGCGGTCACACACCTGCGACCAAAACCCCACAGGTGTGATGGCACCAGACATCAGTAGCCCAGAAATTCTCCCAAGTCCAAATTTCTATCTGATTCCCATCCAAATCATTCCCGAGGCCCTCGAGACATCAACCAAATATATCAATAAGTCCAAAAACATGATACGGACATTGTCAAGGCCTCAAATCACATCAAACAACATCAAAAACACAAATCGCACCCCAATTCAAGCCTAATGAAAACTAATGAATTCTAACTTCTACAATCGATGTCAAAACCTATCAAATCAACTCCGATTAACCTCAAAATTTGCACACAAGTCATAAATGACACAACAAACCTATTCCAACTTCCAGAACCAAAATCCGAGCCTGAAAATCTCAAAGTCAACTCTCGGTCAAACTCCTCAACTCTCTAAACTTCTAATTTTTCATTTTTCGTCGTTTCAAGCCAAAATCACCTATGGACCTCCAATTCAATATCCAGACACACGCCTAAGTCCAAATCACCATATAGAGCTATTGTAACTATCAAAACTCCATTCCGGAACCATTTACACATAAATTAACATCCGGTCAACTATTTCAACTAAGACTTCCAACCTTGGAACTAAGTGTCCCAATTCATTTCGAAACATCCCTAGAACCAAACCAACTACCCCGGCAAGTCACATAACAACAATTGAGCATAGAATAAGCAGTAAATGGGAGAAGAGGGATACAACACTCAAAACAACCGGCCGGGTCGTTACAGCAAGTGCCCATATACCATAACTTACCACAAAGTCAACAACATCAATGTTTCCACAATAAATAGCCTATGGATCAGCCACAAATGTGTACAAAATTTTCAACAATAACAAAATGAACGAGAAAGCTCAACAAGGAAAGTTATCTCAACAATTAACAACTTCGCCTCAATATGATAACTGCTATCACAACTTCAACACCAATAACTCAACAAGATAATATTCCATGAAATGACAACTTCAATTAAAGTGATTCAACAATTAAGAGGTAACACGACAGTAAGAAAGACAATAACTTAAACTAAAGCATATAAGAGCCAAATAACAAGTAAGGTGTAGATCATATACGAACGACGTCAAATAAAGTATGTAAAAGTAGATTAACAATGAGATATATAACATATTATGATTCAGAAAATACCACATATAGCATGTGTACCCACTCGTCACCTTGCATACACAGTTTTCACATAACACAAATAGCACAATCAACCCAAATCCTGAGGGGTAGTTTCCCCCACACAAAGTTAGGCAAGATACTTACCTCAATTAGGACAGTTCAACCCTTGGAAATAGTTTTTACCCTAAATTTTTCCTCCACACGGCTCAAATCTAACCAAAAATGACTTAATAACATCAAACAACGCAAGAAAAACCAATTATAATAAATAAACCTATGATCATTATATTTTTTCTAAAAAGTCAATAAAAGTCAACGCCAGACTCGTCTGGTCAAAACCCGGGTCCTAGGGTAAATTTCAACTACCCATAACCCCACGATTCCATATATGTATTTTGTTTTCAAATCCGAGTCCAAATTGACTCTCAAAACTCAATTCTTCATTTTGCAAAAACTTGACAAAATTTCCTAATTTTCCTCTTTGATTCTCATAAATTTGATGTTAAAATCTAAGGTATATTCTTGAAATATAGTTGGAAATTGATTAGAATCACTTACCCAATGTTTGTAGATAAAAATTTCTCCAAAATCGCCCAAAACCAAGCTCCAAAACCTTGTGAGAAAAAAGTAACTAAATTTTGAAACAAAAAAAAATGCAGCAGCTGTCGTAGCTCGATTCAGGTCCTAGATGATCTCAAAACTCACGTTTGATAAACCCAACACGATCTTTATGATATTATACCCAAAGATAGCCTTTCGAATCACCCAATTTGGCCTTAAAATGAGGGAGATGTGATATTTTGAAGTTGTAAAAAATATCTGAAAATTTCAATGGCATTTTTCGTAATTATTTACACCAAAAAAAACTAGCAATATGAAAATCTTCGTTAAAGCATCCAAAACTCATTCAGGACCTCCCGGACACAAACGATATATGCATTTCAATCATAAAACACGCTACGAACCTACCCGCGCACTTAAAACACTGAAAAAATAGGTCACTTGACTCGATATTGACCATGGTCAAACTTCAAATCTTTAATATAACTAGTTTCTCAACCAATAATTTGAAACATACCCGAGCCCCTCGGTACCCCATCCAATCATACTAACAAGTACAAATACATCATAGAAACTTATGGAAAGCTTCAAAACACCTACAGGAACATCACAACGTTGAATTGAGGCTCAAACCTAATAGAATTTCTTTTAAGTTGTTAAATCTTCATTCTTTCAAAAGAGTGTCTGAATCACACTTAAGCACTTCGAATTACTTTCAAACTTCACACTAGTTCAATTCAACTATATAGACCTATTCAAAGTATCAAAACATCAATTGGATTCTAATAACATCAAAGTCAACTCTTGGTCAAATTTATGAACTCTTAAGTTCTTCAAATTGCCAACTTCCGACAAATCATGTTGAATTCTTCTAGGGACCCCCGAAATAAAATCCGAACATACATACAAGTTCAAAATTATCATACGGACCTATTAGAACAATCAAAACCCGATTCCGAGTCCGTTTACCCAAAAGTCAAACATTGGCTAACTCTTCCAACTTAAAGCTTCTAAAACAAGAATTGTTCTTCTAAATCAATCTCTAACCACTCAAAAACCGAAATCAACCATACACGCAAGCCATAAAACATAATATGAGACTACTCAAAGTCTCAAACTATCGAATGGAATGCTAAAACTCAAAATGCCTGGTCGGGTCGTTACAATAGCGCATGGATCTATCTCAAATGACGGAAGTCAGTGAGAATCTGATATATGGTTGAGAAGAATACGTCAAATAAATGGGGACGTACAAAGTTGGACTCAAAAATTGAATTGTTCCATTTTCCTTCTTGTTGATCAATCGAAAATCAAGACAAATCGGGCATTACGGTAAGACGTGAAAATACCTGATCTCATTCCGAACTCGACCGAGGGTCTTAATACTAGGGGGCACGGGAACAAGAAACTCTAGTAGATAAAAGAAAGACAATAGGAGTCCTCTCAATAGTCGAGGGGCCACTTCCCTCTATGCGCTTACGGAAAGGGAAACGCTTGATTCTTATAGATTCCAAACGATGGTATAATTATGATGGATGGTCATGAAGAACGGAATGGCATATGTATTTGAAAGGTCGAAGGTTCGTTACAAGTCAACCAGAACTTTGTCAGACAAAGAGAACCTGATGGAGGATAACAAGTAGAAGGTACATGTAACAGATAAAGAATACATAACAATGGCTGATAAAGAATATATCACAAATAAAGAATGGATAACATACAAAGAATGAGTAACAAGTAAAGGATATGAAAAAAGTAATCTAGCTGAAGCAAGCTGCAAGATCGTGTGTACAGTGACCTAGGAATTCTAAGAGTAGATTTACCTAGATTCGAGCATGAGGTAAGGACAACTGCAAGATGGTACGTAATTAACCTCATCAGCGAATCTCTAAAACTACAGAGTTTTGAAAGAAGGTTCGGAGGGGTGAAAAGACAACCCTCGAATGTCATGTATGTGATTGTGTACGACCAAGAGTCAATAGAAAAGTTATAACAATTCAAAATGGCAGTACCATAAGCATGTGACAAAGAATATACAATATGGGAATCTGTGAAAGCATATACATCATGGGTATGTGTAAAAAGAATACACAACATGGGCATATACAAAGGACGTACAACATAGGCATGCCAAAGAATATGCAGCCTGAAGCACACAATAGAGCATACACAACTTGAAGCACGTAACAGAGAATATGCGACTTGAAGCACACGATAAAGAATATACAACTTGAAGCGCATGACAAAGAATACACAACTTGAAGTATATATGGCAAAGAATATACTGCTTAAAGTGCTATAACAAGAATATACCGCTTGAAGCAGATGGCAAAGAATAAACTATTTGAAGCATGCGACGAATAATATACCACTTGAAGCAAAGAATATGCAACCTAAAGCAAGAAATATACAGCATGAAACAAAGAGTATACAACTTGAAACCGAGAATATACGACTTAAAGCATGTGACAGAAAGAATAGAAGTTGGAGTATTAGAACCTCTAATCCCTCAAGTAATTGAACAAATTCGCTGTGGTTAGAACTTTGAAGTATCCCCAGCAGAATCTCTATGTTGTTGCACCTTATTTTGCACAATTCAAAATAATGTACAGCTTATAGTACTCTACAAGGTTAATTATTGTTTAGAGTCGCCACCTAGTACTTAAGGTATATTATGACACATATACTACACTATGTAACGTACATATGATTATGATCTGCGAAACTAGTTGAGATTCTAGGTAAGGGTTCAAATTATCTCGAGGGAAAGATGTTAGGCATCCCTCAAGATCCACAAAATGTGGTTTCGGTGGACTCGATCAAATAGATGAGGGAAGGTTCAAAAGAATAATTAATTTAATATTTATAGAAAAAGTGAAAGTAGTTTGAAAGAAGAGTAATTAAACATGAGTGTCGCATGAAAAAAAGTATGAACATTTATGTGGTAGATTACATACAAAGAGTGTGAATTAAATATATAAAAATTATATTTTCGATGATTTAATAGAATTTAAAGAGTATGTGGTAATGAGTGGAGTATTTGTAAATTGATTAAAACGAATTTTAATTAAAGGGATACACTTGAAAGAATCCAATTCATGTACAAAAGTTAACTATTTTGAGTGAAAGACTGAATTAAAGAAAAGAAACTTACTCCACAATATTTGACCAAAGAGCGGGAAAAGAATTACATTTGAGTAGTTTAATGTATGATAAATAAAGTGAAAGAATTATTTTTATGAGTAAAGAGCGATATCTATTCACAGTAAAGCATAAAACTCGAGATAAAATATGTGATTAATAACATGTTTGGCCATGTTGAAAAAATCAGCTTATTTTGCAAAAAGTACTTTTGGAGACAAGCAGTTTGTGTTTGGCTATTCACTCTGAAAAAATACTTTTGAGCAATAATGTGTTTGGCCAAAACTTTTTAAAAAATGCTTTTAAGTATCAAATTACAAATAAGGACATGAATAGATTTACTTAATAGTTAATATTATAAGTAAATAAATAATCTCAAAATTTTGTTATTACAGGAAATAATTAAATCTTTTCATTTTTGTTTAAGTAAAATATGAAAATAAATTAAAAAGTACTTTAATTCTTTTAACGGAAAAGGTCCAAAATGCCTTTGTACTATACGAAATTGAGCATATTTGCCCTTCGTTAATACTTTAGCCCATATATGCCCTTATCGTCACATAGTTGGTCCATATATGCCCTTACCCTCACATAATTGGTCCATATATGCTCTTTTCGAAAAGAATCCACCCAAACTAATTAGCTCTTTCTCTAATTGTATTAAACTGTATTATAAACACTATTTCCTTTTTATTAGTACTTTATTTTCTTTACCTTTTCTCTTTTCTTTCTTCTTTTTTCTTTTCTTCTCTATTTTTTTCTCTCATATCTGATTTCCTTCATTGCTGATGCCTTCTCCATTTCCATCACCAATTTCATGTGATTTTATTCCTAAAAATCAAACCTACACCACCAAAAGCTTCCTAGAAGCCTATAGTTCTTCTGAAAAGAAAGAGATGAAAATTATCGGAGAAATTTTTTCAGTGGTGCTAATTTGGTGAAAGTAGGATATGGTTTTTCATATTTTGAAGGTGTTGTTTTCTATGGAGCTTCAGATCGGAAGGAAACAAGACCTTCAAAATCTGAATAACCATATCCTACATTCACTCAATTAACACCACCGAAAAAATTTCTCCGACAATTTTCATCTCCTTCAGGCCAAAAGAAGATGGAGAAATCCATGAGTTTTGTCAAGTGAAATTGGTGATGAAAATGGAGAAGGCATCAGCAATGGAAGAAATCGGATATGGAAGAAAGAAAAAGGAAAAAAAAGAATAAAGAAAAGAGAAAGGTAAATAAAAAAAAGTATTAACAAGAAGGAAATAGTGTTTGTAATACACTTTAGTACAATTAACGAAAAAAGTAATTAGTTCGGGTGGATTCCCTGATAGTAAGAGCATATATGGACCAACTATGTGACGGTAAGAACATATATGAGCTAAAGTATTAACAAATGGCAAATGTGCTCAATTTCGTATAATACAAGGGCATATTTGGACCTTTTCCGTTCTTTTAATATTATTCAATATATTAAAAATCATTCAACAAATATAAAAGCATTCACCCCTAAAGGTACTATATATTAGAAAACTATCCAAAAGATAAGAAGCAATACTTATTAATATCCTAAGTATTAGATTTAACGGTTATTATTGCTCGCCCAAGCCAGTCATCTCTAGTGCACTGCCATCACAGAGTTCATACCGTTCTCTATCTGCTCAGGGTTCTATGAGTAGATATTCGGGTTACCAAGGTCAATCACAGTTTGAAAATTCATTGAATATTGAAGCCTTTTGATTTGAGATTGCTTCTTAAAGCATTATTTGGCTAGATTTGGGGTGTTTTGAGGTTTGGAATAGAGGGAAAGCGGTTTTCGAAGGTTGAAGCAGTCCCCGTAAGAGGTAAGTCTCTTGGCTATCCTTGTTAAGAAGGAATTTACCTAAAATGGAAGTGTTACATGGGTTAGGGGTAGAGTGTATTCAAGGTGACGAACACATATACACGGGCCAAGGATTTTACTATGTTTGGGGTAGTTTTAGACATTTTTATGCCTTATTTGATTAGCATTCTTCTTGGCATATGTTTTATTTTATTGTATGACTACGTGGGCTTTCTTATTTATGCTAATGCTTATGTTCTTATTTGGACATGACTTATTTTTGATATGTTGAGCTATTTGATTTAGTTGTAATCATACATTACTCTTATGAGCACCTATATTCGCATATTTATTTCTTATGTCTTTGTATACCATACATACACTATCTCACACGCATATGCACACATGTCTTAAATATGGATACAATTATATGAGCTGAGTTATGGTGCGATGGTACATTCCGTGCGGATTAATGTGATTGTGATACTGTAAGGTAATTTGACACATTGAAACATATGAGCGGATTGATGACTGATCTCTGAGCCTTCGAGCTATATTATTATTGGCACTTGGATATGGATCCGTCTCTTCGAGTCAGTTGATCACCCATGTTACATTGGACCTTGTGAGTGTAGGCACATGGAATTGTGCTCAATGAGGGGCATTTACGCCAGACACCCCTACAGTGGTAAATGTATGTGATTGTAAAGGCCATTTGTGCCATGTACATGAGGAGTGCTGAGTGTGTGTGGGTTGGCACTGATTCTATGAAAAGGTTGACTTTTGAGCATGCATATACAATGTGCACTCATGTCGAAGCATTTCTTTACATGCTATTTCATGCATATTATTTATCTTATGTTGACTCGGTATTAGAATTATACATGATCATTATCTCTAAGAAGCATGCTTATTATCTTCTTTAGTTGTGATTTATATTACTGATACTTACTATTTCGAAGATTTTTTCTCTTTATTTTCACTTGTTGATTATCTGATTTTGGAAGTAATTATCTTATTGGTTAGAGCCTTGTCACTATTTCTTCGAGGTCAAACTTGATACTTATTGAATTTATTGGGTTCGTTCTACTTGTAGTACACTTCTGCACTTCTTGTTATCATGATCCAAAACCACCACCGATCGTGATGGCGCATAACCCACTTGCTAGGCTAGCCAGTCATTAAATAATAACAAAACATGATAACAATTATAGAATAGATAAGTATGAAATATAAATAACCATATAAAATGTCAAATCATAATACAACTCCCTAGAACTGGTGACTCAGAGTCATGAGCTCTGCAATACAAATACAAGTCTGAAATGTAGGATACTATCTGAAACACCAACAAATGGTAAAGGAAAATAGGAAGAGATTCCAGGGATTGTGATTAGGAAGCAGCTCTACCTCAATCTCCACAGTACAACAAATAGCTTAGCTCACAAAGCTCGACTGGGTCCAACTCCTGAATCTGCACAATTAAGTGCAGAGTGTACTATGAGTAAAACCAACCCCATGTACTCAATATGCATCATGACTAACCTCGGTGAGGTAGTAATGGAAGAAACTACCAATGATACTCACTAAACAACCCACTCAGTTCATAAATATGCAAGTATACAACAATGGTGCCAAACTAAGCATGAAATACAGGTATAACCAGTTAGTGCACATACAGAAGATGTGCTCAACTCTTATAAAAGTTTAATGGCTTGGAATATCTTGATGCTATGCATTTATCACCAAAGGATCATCAATATATCATATAGTGAAGATATGCATAAATAATCAACGCAATGTGCACAGGTTGACATATAGAGAAGATACGTATCGTGCCTTCACCTTTCAGTCAAAGCAGCATAAAGAGAAATATGCATAAAGAGTGATAGCATCAAGGACAAGGATAGAGTTTTGGAAGATCCAAGAAGGCCATTTACAAGATCTCAAGCTAAAGAGTTGCAGACTAAGGTTGTCGGACTTCAATGGCAAATAAAGAAGCTTTTAATTGTGGAGGACGAGCTCAAGCCCAAAGGAGATGAATTGTACAAGTTTTACAATTATTTGGTGGCCCAAATTGAAGTCCAAGAGGAGGAAGATTGAGTCCCGAACTCGGTCCTTTGAATCTAGCAAATGGGCACCCGAAAGAGCCCAAAATAAGCCTAAATGAGGTCCAAAAGGGGGTGTGTGAAAATGAGCCCAATTGGAGTCCAAACCAATGGCCCAAACTAGTAGTTTTAAGGTCCAAATCTGCCCCAAAGAGATTTGGCCGCCCCTTACCTACCCCCTACCTAATTTTGTGACTTTTCTTATTTCTTAGAAATCACCCTACCTAATTTTGATGACTTTTGTTACCCCTTAGCAGCCCCTACCTAATTTTGAAGACTTTTGTTACCCCTTAGCAACCCCCCCTACCTAATTTTAAGGTTTTTACTCCTATAAATAAGGAGTTCTTCTCATTCATGTGGAACTACATTATTGAATAAGAATATCATACTTGAGAGTTCTTTTGAACCTTTGTTACTTATGCTTTGAGATTTATCTTTCAACCTTTTACTTGTTCATAGTTCAAGGTAGTAAGATTACTTCTCTATTGTGATATCTTTGGTTCCTTTGAGGTATTCTTAGAAGGCGATTAATTCTAGATATTAATTGTTGTCTCGAGTTACTCTTAAAGCGGTCAAGATCCGAATCTATTATTTGATTTGATC
>MCJB01048369.1:55160-72998 GCA_002018475.1 Nicotiana obtusifolia | reverse complement strand
AATTCCATTGAAGAACACGGCGGCGCACCACCTAATCTGCCCCCAAATCAACCCAAAATCACACCCTAGGACCACCATCCTCCCCTCACCCCAAATCCCCACTCCGTTTCCGTCAAAAACCCCTAAAATACTTTCAACTTCAGATCGAAAAAACAAACCCTAAAAGTTTCAAAACTTGTGAATTGAAGTTTTTCAAGTCGATTGAAGTCAAGGTCGACTTTATCCATGTGTTCTCAATAAGAACACACGGTTAAGATCAAGCTTGGCTAAACATCAAAGTTTCGAAGATTTTCAAGCCCGCCGGTCTAAGGTATTTCCTCATTTTTCTTTTTCATTTCTGTTTCATTTCGTATTCACTGTTCTCATCTTCTACTCCTTTCTTTTAGTTTTCTAGTTTTAATTTTCAATTTCGGCAAAAAGTCCGTGTATGCATGTTAAGCTTTAGGGTTTTATCGTCTGATTTTCTATACTATTTTATTGTTTTTACTTCCCGTTGGGCCTATATCAACGAGTCGTCAAGACTCTGTAAAAGGGAATGGGTAAAATGTTTCTGATTTGGGTTTTAAAAATCAAAAGCCCTAAAAGAGAAGGGGTTGAATTGGATTCAGTAGTGTTTGGAATTGGGTCAACTCGACTTGTTAGGTTTAAAGGGTAACATCAGTATCGTAAAAGGGTAATTTAGGTAATAGTTAGTAGGAAATCTGTCAGTAACTGATTATGAAGCTTCTGAGAAGCTGCCTCTAGGACTAAATAGAAATCTGTTATTAAATGGAGGGGTAGCTAAGCTAAACTGAAATTTTGAAAAAGGATTAAAATGTTAAAAAAAAAAAGAAGAAGAAGAAGAAAAAAATCTGTCAGTAACAAATTAACAGACTGCCCATAAAGGCATGTGCAATTTTGGCATTAAAAGGAGGACTGGGGGAACATACGGATAAGAAGAGAGAGATCTTGAGAGTGAAAAAAGATCTGGCAGATTTCGAGTGAATTTTAGAGTGAGGTAGATATAGAAAATTCAGAGTTCTCCATTAAAAATCTTCTTTGAAAAATTCCGGAAAGCAAAAGATGATTAGGAACTGGTTTTGATTTGTGGCTTTCTGATTCATTAGGTTCATTGTCAATTAAAACTATCTAAAAATGTATTCTGGTTTTGATGCTGACTTTGTTACTGTTAGACTGCTGCTGTTATAGTGTTGATTGCTGTTCCTTTACTTCCTTTCCCTTTCAATATTCAGGTACACAACTCGAATCTCATTGTTTGTGAAGTCGATTTGAAGAATAAAAATGGAAGAAGAAAGTTAAAGTTTAGCATGAATTTTCTGTTGTCTTTTTCCTTAAGTAATTTACTACGTTCTAGTTGTTTAGTCGAATTCTATATTGAATAGATGGACTGCTATTGTAAATGATTCAGTATTGTTGTGGAAATCAGAGAGTGATTTGTTTGGTTGAGTGAATAGTGTAGTATGGATAGTATTAGACTGCATGTCATCTGAACTATTATAGCATATGCAGCATTTGTTTTGATCAAATGAAAGTAGTTTACTTATTCTGATTTCATGTTAGTTTCACACTCCTTAGGTAAATACTATTATTTGTTATAGCGAAATATGAGTCAAATGGTTGTTTGAGTTCGTTTAGAAAATTTAATAGCTCAGAAGATGCATGTATTTAATATTTAATTACAGAAATTTCATATATAAGTTTATGAACCCAAACTGTATTGGGTAGGTTAAGCAGTGTATAATTGAAATTTGATTTCAAGCATTGTCTATTGAAACTAGTAAAAACTCGATGTAATCTTGAGGTCGATTATTCATGTAAATGTCGAAAGCATGTCAGCTTACAAGCCAATGCCTTTTGTTTGTCTTCGATTTCCTTCGTGCTATTCCTGGGAATCGAACCCAGGTTTAGTGTTTTAGGTGTTTGATGTCCTGAAGTTTGGGCTTACAATTGAGCCTGAACCGTTTGGCCTGTTTGGCCTGCTGTCTGAAATCAATATCTCACTCAAATTATGGCAGCTGAATTTCATTTGGGCTGGCCCAATGCATAAAGACCACAAACAGTCTAAGTAGTCAATAAATATGGTTCTAACAACTTTAGGTCCAGGAATTTCTTTTAATTAATAGAGGTGAGCCATACAATTAAAAACGATCACCCATGGCCCTCTTAATAGTTAAATACAAATTTAAAAGCAACTAATTCTTAGGCGCTTTAAACTTTCGTAGCTTGCTTTTAGGCTCAATTAATAAACCATTTCAGGGGTGTCTTTCAGGAAACCCGATTTTAACAACTTCAAATAATAAAAGCTTTTGAAATAATTCGAGGTGCGCCGTGCCGGATAAAATCTCAAAATGCATGGCCCTTATTTAATTAATATTAAAATTTTTAGAAAACTGAGGCGCGCTATTCAGCAAATTTCCATGGCCCTCGAAACGATAAAAACGTATAGTTACTTTAGGTGCGTTATTTGAATTCACTTTCCTAAATTTGGGTACGCATTTATACAACCCAAATCCAAATCTCAACGTTAAATAAAATGTGTTACGAATTACGGGTGCATTTATGTGACGTAGTTCATGACACATTTTAAATGATGTTGCAATAACTAAACAAAAGCGGTTAAAGATAAAACATACCATAGGCTGGGAACATGTATAAAAATCAGATAATAAGCCGATTATACTAGTTGAGCGACCGTGCTAGAAACACGGAATCCGAGGGTGCCTAACACTTTCCCTCGGGTTAATAGAATTCCTTACTCAGAACTTCTGGTTCGTAGATTTCACAAGGAAAGTCAAAATTTTCCTCGATTTGGGATTAAACCGGTGAGTTGGAACACCAATCAAAATATTCCAAGTGGAAAATCTAAAGAAATTAAATAAATAATTCCATTTTCGAATAATTCACTTTAATTGAAAAAATTCCCTTATATGCTCCTCGGGGGTGTACAAAAGGAGGTGTGACAGTTCTGGCGACTCCGCTGGGGATCGAACCTAGAATCTTTGCTTCAGGGTTCAAAAATTCGAGCTTAGAATAACTATTATGCTTGGCTTTTATTATTATCTGATTTTATTACATGTTGAGCCTAATGTGCTAAATGCCGCCTTTTACCGCTTTGGTATTATTTGAACTGTATATAAAACTGTTACGAACCCTTCTTTTCTCATCTTCAGGCATGTGCACGCTGACCGTGACTCCCTATTCTGTTAGTGTCATACCTTAAATAAGAAAGAGGCCGGATAAGTTACAAAGTCGGGTGGCCTTTTGGTGTCCTGTACGTAGCCCCCTCCCCGGCTCGAGTTGTTCGCTCGGATACACAAGTCTAGAGCAGTACCTAGGTCTTCAGCTTAAATTAACATAACCTCATGCCGGATCCCTAGTAGGAACGTTTATTCGTATCATATGCATTTGACTTCAGGAACTCAACACAGGGGTCGGGTCCGTCTAGGACAGGTGACCCCAGAATAAAATTGAAAAAAAATAATGAAAATGAAATTGAGGTATGGAAAAATTGAGAGTTGATTACCCGTTTTTCAAAAATCAGGTGCCCAAAATAAGCCAAAACTCTGCTAAATTTTTTTTTAAAAAATATAGAAAAAAAATGATTTAGAAAAAAATAATAAATTCCATGTCTTTTCTCCATTTTTTATGTCGAAACTGCACGAACTACAAATCTGATTCTCACTGGATGTGAGATACGTAGGCAAATCTCATCTGTTCCGACCCCCAATTTAAAAAAAAAAAAACGGAAAAAGGGAAAACAAAATCAAAATTTTTTTTTAGAGAAAATCGAAAAAAGGAATTTTGAAAGCTCAAAAATATTTTTCTTTCTTAATTTTTGTAAATAAACGAAAAGGTCCAAAATATTTTCTTTCTTTTGTACATAAAAGCTCAAAAATATTTTCTTACTTTCTTTTTCTAAATAAATAAAAAGCTCAAAATATTCTTTTCTTGCTTTTGTAAATAAAATAAAAGTTTCAAAATATTTTGCTTTTTAAGGGTTCCAAAAAAAAATACTTTTTTTCTTGATTTTTGATAATAAATAAAAGCTCAGAAATTCAAAATATTATGAGGCAACATCCAAAATAAAAAAAATACATATTTTATTTCTTCCTTCGAAAAGATAAAACAAATGAAAAATTCAAGCAAAAATAGTTTCTTTTACTTTTGAAAATTCCCAAGTTCAAATCAATTAAATTTTAGAAGTCTTTCTTTCAGAAAATAAAAGAAACGAAGAACAAAAAGGAAAAATCAAAAATCCAGAAATATCCTTTTTTTAGCATTTTTATTTTTTACTTAGAAAATTTTGAAAATGAAAAATGAAACTTGGTTATTCTATTTAATTAGGTAGTGTCGTCCTTGCATAAATAGCCCAAATATCTCCAAAAGGATGTCGGAGGGCTGTTTTCTTAAAAATGACCACTTATTTTAATTTTTGGCTACCTAGCAGGCACAACCCTAAAATCTTCCCTTTCGAAGTGCTGAAGGGCCGTATTTGCAAAAGTAGCCGTGTTATTTAAAGGTTTGCAAAATTAACTCATTTTTGTAAAAATTCGCTTGTTTTAAATCAATCGCCTTAATTTAAATGTGCAGAATGAGCACGAGTCAAAATTTACCGATGAAGGTATTGACTAAGATTTCTTTGGAGCTGCATATGTGGTGGAAAGAATTGGGTGTATCAGGACAAGATAAGGTTAAATTGTACTTAGGTGGTCTCACCGATTTGGTAATGATCAGGCCCAGAGGAGATGTCATAAAAGCCTTGGTTACATTCTGGGATCCAGCTCATAATGTGTTTCATTTCTCGGACTTTGAGCTCACACCCACTTTGGAAGAAATAGCTGGGTATGTTGGGAAAAATGAAATTCCTCTGAGGCACGGGTATCTGGTCGCTCCAAGAGTCGTCACTCCACACAAATTTTTGGATATGCTGAAAATAAGCAGGGGGGTCTAATATCCGGATTTGGTAGATGGCTTCTCTACTCTACAGTTCATATATCAGCGGTTTGGGCATATAGGGGGTTTCAACAATCCAGAAAGCAAGATCTGCAGTAAAGGAAACCAATTAAAATGGGAAGAGCACATGTGATTTGCTTTCATGGTAGTATTTTTGGGTCTTCTAGTGTTCCCCAAGAACTACGAAAATATTGATATACAGATAGCTGGAGTCGTCAGCACTCTGTTCACTCAGGCCAAAAGCACCCTCGTGCCCATGATAGTGTCTGAAATCTTCCGAGCTCCCATAGCCTGTAAAGCCGGAGGAGACATTTTTGAGGGGTGCAACCTTCTACTGCAGATGTGGATGATTGAACATTTATGTCATCGTCCTCAATACATGAGGTACGGGTCGACTGAGAAAAGCTGCATAGAAGAGTTCTACACAAGGGTTGACGATTTCAGCATGCCAGAAGGGGTCGCAGAATGGACATCCCATCTCTGTTCCATCATTGGACTCTTGGTTGGTTTCCTGTTGACGAGGTCATATACATGCCAGTTGCCGGGCCTCACTTCCTCCTGATGGGTCTTAGAAGTATCCAGCCCTATGCCCCATATCGGGTTTTGAGACAGTTGGGGAGATGCCAAATAGTGCCCAAAGATGAAGACTTTAGCCGCCATGTAGTTGATATCCGTGCTGATGGACAATTTCCTGAAAAGATAGTTCGCCATATCTGGAGTGAATGCCAATAGTTTCCAGCAAATACCTGTGTGCGTGATCTTTCCCGAGGAGAAGTCTCACCAGGCTATGTTGTTTGGTACAGAAAGGAAGTCGAGTCTGGAAGGCCGGCCAAAAGACCCATCTTCAAGAATTCGTTGAGGCGTCACAAGCGCAGTGGGATTGGTTGGCCAGAGAAAATGAATACCGGACTACCATAAGCAAGCTGGAAAAGCAAGTCTGGGACCTTCAATTCGAAAATGGTTTGCAAGTCGCTGTGGATGAGGGTGAAAGAAAAAGCTAACTCAAGAAAATGAAGCCCTCAAAGCTCAAATCCAACAAATGAAAATAGCTGCTAGAAACCAGGATAGAAGCCAAGCAGATGGAAAGCTTATAAGTAGTCTGAGAAAGAAAGTACTTGACTGTCAAGATGATATAGAAAAGTCTGAGGCAAATCAAGCTAAAATTCGAGCACAAGTGGCAAAAAAAGCAGAAGGGCGGGCACAATTTGTTCAGCAAATGAAAAGAAAATATGAAGGGACAATTACTGATCTGAAAAGAAAGATAACTATTCTTGAAAAAAAGGCAGACAAACAAGCCAGAAACTTTAAAGCTGATAGGGAGCATTGTTATGTTTTGATGGCCCAAATGGAGCATGATATGCAACGGTTACAGAAGCAGAGTCGTCATGACACTCAGGTGTTAAAGGCCTGGAATCAACAAATAGGGCGCTTGCTCAAGAAAAGGTGTTGTCCGAGAAAGGGTTAGAGCCATCGCCGATTACATCGTCACGAAATGCCAAGCGTGTGAGGACATGACTCAAATCACCTTCTTTACTGTAGTGATGATATTTGTCCGAAAAATAATGAGTGACTTGGAGCGGCTCCAGGGGGGATCTTGCACGCAGGCCCGTGGCAAGACTGAACGATGTCCCACGGGCCCCGGGAGTTGAAGCATTAATGTATTCATGATTTTACATTTATCGAGTCTGTATTTCAGTTTTAAATTCAAGAGTTGCTTTCGAGTTTGTTTGCAGTTTTTTTTTAAGAAATGAGTTTGTTGAAGCCTTTTGTAATAGAAGAGTTTTATTAATGAAAATCGAAAAATCCCGAAAAAAAAAATTTTGTTTCTTTATTTATTTCTTTGGAACTATGTTATGATCTGATTCACGCGGCGTCGTGATACATAGGCAATACCTATTGGATTCTATCATGATTTTTTTTAACAACTCCAACAAGAGAGGAAAGAATCAACAAAATATGAAAAGAGAGCAAGAAAAAGGATGGAAAGAAAAGAGTGGAAAATTGGAAAGTGGAAGGAAAAGAACTTTTGAGGAAAATGGCAAAGTCGGGATGAAACGTGCAACCGTAGTGAAACATGTAGAAACACATTTAACTGCTTAGGTGCATCACACCCCAACGTGCGATTACCTATGTGTTATTTGCTCCAAACTAATTGGTTTACTGTTAAGTTCAGGTTTTATAAGTAAGGTGGTTGGTTTGTGGTAATCCGGCTTCGCATCCGTATTTCACGAGGTCAAAAGGAAGCGTCGAAATGTCTTCTGAAATAACTCTGCCGAAAGTTCCCATTGCGGAGGAGAATCCGATCTCAGGCATCTTAGCTTCAGAATTGGCAGCTGCCGAAGAAAATAGATTGTTGCATCTCCGCATAATGAAAATGTGGGACACCTGGACAAAATGGAAAAGAACTGCCAAATGCAATCCCTAGATTTCTCAAGCTTTTTCCAGGGCAAGTGGGACTTCTAACATCCCCATAAGCTATCCACTGGGATACCCTACCATTGCTGCTAGCTTTGTGGGACCCCTTCTGAGGATCGCCCCCAGGTGTCAGTTTCAGGTGCAGCTTCAAACATATTTACCGCGCCACCTTGCTCAGCTACGGCACAACCTACTTTGCCTAGGCCTAGCTTCAATCCCTCCCCTTTCACCTATCAAGCACAGCTTTTCCCAATAGAATCAGCCCAGTTCGCTGCTAGTGCTTATCCTCAGCTGCCTAGGTACAAGTTTACTTCAGGGCAAGAGAAAAATGCAAAAACCCCTGAGCAAGAAGAGATCACAAGAAAGATGAGAAGCCTGGAACAGAGGCTCAAAAACATACAGGGTTTGAGCGGACAGAAAAGTGTGTCATACGCCGACTTGTGTATGTTTCCTCACGTACATCTACCATTGGGTTTCAAAACCCCAAAGTTCGAGAAATATGATGGACATGGGGATCCCATTGCCCATATCAAAAGATATTGCAACCAATTGCAGGGAACAAGTGGAAGGGAAGAACTCCTCATGGCTTACTTTGGTGAGAATTTGGTCGGCATTGCTTCTGAGTGGTACATGGACCAAGATATATCTCGCTGGCATATCTGGGATGACTTGGCAAGGGACTTTGTCAGGCAGTTCAGTATAACATTGATATTGCTCCAGACATAAATTCATTGGCAAATTTAAAGAAAAAATCCTCTGAAAGCTTCCGGGAGTACGCCGTCAAGTGGAGCGAGCAAGCATCAAGGGTGAAACCTCCAATGGATGAGATTGAAATGGTCACAGTCTTCCTCCAAGCTCAAGAAGCCGATTATTACCAAAACATGATATCTGTAATGGGGAAGCCGTTTGCTGAGGCCATCAAAATTGGTGAAATGGTTGAAGAATGGTTTGAAAACAGGGCGAATCTTGAGTCAATCTGCCATAAGAGCTACCTCCTAAGCCATCCAAGGCGGGTCTGGAGGATTAGCAAATCGAAAGAAAAAAGAAGAATCATCGATGGCAACTTCAAGTGCAAGAAAACCCCGTCCGCCCAGACCTCTTTTCTCTAAGAGAACCCCACAACACTACTATCCTCACCAAGATATAGCCCACGCTCCTCAACCATATGCAATGATGAATGCGCAGCCATATGTCAGGCCACAACAACAATTCAACCAAAACAGAGCTCCACCTCCCATAAATCAACCTCCTTACTAAGCCTACTACAATCCCCGACCTCCACAGAACAATTTCCGTGCTCGGGAACCGCCAAGGAAAACAAACTTCACACTTATCGGCAATTCATATTCTAGTTTGTTCCCAAAATTAGTTCAAATGGGTTTGCTACAACCTGTACCCCCAAATAGGCAAAACCCTAAGTCACCCTCTTACCAACGGGGCACCCAGTGTGCATATCACTCAGGGGGCAGAGGGGCATGATACAGAGAATTGCTGGACTTTGAAAAGAGCTGTGGAAGATTTGATAAAACAAAAAATAATAGTGCTGAGGGACGAAGATATTCCCAATATAACTAATAATCCACTACCGGCTCACAATGATGGGCCGGTCATCGGAATGATTTGTGAAGATAGGGAGTTTGACCCAGCCCTGAAGGCCATCATTGCTAAAGATGACGTAGAAAAGAAGCCAAAAGCTGTCCTAAAACAGGACAAAGTAGAGAAAAAGAGCAAAACCGTCCCTCAGAAGGCGGGAGAGAGTGAAAGTTGAAACCGGGGCAGCACCCTCCAAAGATGTCGTTCTTTACATCCCTCGAGGTCGCAAGAAAGAACAAATGTCATTGAGTCCTCCTAAGAGGTTTGAATTAAACAAGAAAGCTCAAATGTATGTACCAGAAGGGACCTATGTGTTGCGAGGACCGGTATTTCCACCAAGGCTGAAGGAGCCCGTGGTTAACAATCGCGCGCCAGAAAGGCCCATGACAGACCCCACTGTCGTGCCATGGAACTACAACAAGTCGGTGGTGATGTACAGAGGCAAAGAGATCTCACGGGAAATTCGGAAAGATAACCCGGCTGGGAGGTATCTCAATCCGGAGGAAGTAAACAATGCCACAAAGAAGCGTTTCCCATCTAAGAAACCAGTAGGCCCCGAAGAAGCGGAGGCATTCTTTCAGAAAATGAAAATGGCAGACTATGAAGTAATTGATCAACTTCGAAAGTCTCCCGCTCAAGTCTCTCTTTTATCTCTGCTGATGAGCTCAACTGAGCATCAAAAAGTGTTAATCAAAACTCTTAATGAAGCATATGTGCCCATCGAAACTACTGTGGAACAATTGGAGAGAATGGCAGAAAGGTTTTTCGCAATCAATCAAATTTCCTTCAGCAAGAATGATTTGCCCCAGGAAGGGGCTGCACACAGTAAACCCCGTCACCTGACTGTCAAATGTGAAGGGTATTACGTGAAAAGAGTCATGCTGGATGGTGGTTCTGGGGTAGATATCTGCCCACTCTCAACCTTACGTATGGAAATCAGCATTAAGAGAATCAGACCCAACAATGTGTGTGTGCGTGCTTTCGATGGCATGAAGAGGGATACAATCGGAGAAATTGATCTGGTCCTGACTATTGGTCCAGTCGACTTCGAAGTGACATTCCAGGTTTTGGACATGGATACTTCATATAATTTTCTCTTAGGAAGGTCGTGGATTCACGCGGCAGGGGCAGTGCCTTCCACTCTCCACCGGATGGTGAAATTTGAGCATGAAAATTAGGAGATTGTGGTTCACGGAGAAGATGAGCAATCAATTTATCGGGATCCTTCAGTCCCATGTCTTGAAGCAAGGGAGGGCAGCGAATACATAGTCTATCAAGCCTTTGAAATTGTGGTCGCAGACTAATGCAAAGAAGGAAACCCTTGCCCTCAACCCTTCCTTTCAAACGCATCAATCATGGTAGCCAAAGAAATGATCAGACATGGTTACCAACCTAGGAAAGGGCTCGGGAAATCATGGCAAGGGACAATTGAACCAATCACCTTGACTGCCAGCGAGGAGTTCTTTGGGGTAGGCTTCCGACCCATGCCAGCTGATGTAAAATAGGCAGAGAAAAGAAAGAATGATGGTTGGGTCTTACCTCAGCCGGTTCCGCAGCTGTATGAAACGTTTGTCAAGTCTAAGTACAGTGAAGAGGATGAAGATGAAGCCTTTATGGCCGAAGAAATCGAAGAAATTTGTGGAGCTATGAGGCAGATGCTGTATGAAACCCACATGGTCTAGCCAGGAGAAGGCTTAAGCACCGCTGAGGTGCTATACATGGGACCCAATGCCAAGCTGCAAAACTGGAAAGCTACGCCATTCCCAATCAGGTGGCCACTTTTTCTGCATCACGAGTTATTCCAGGGTGTAACTCGGATGTTTTTCGTTTGTCCTTAGTTCCTCGTCTTTTAATTCTTAGTGTAAACCCTTTTATCTTAAAAATTCAATAAAATGAAATCAACGTTTCATCGTTCATCTCTCTATCCCTTCTGATTTTGTTATTTTATCTTTCCTTTCTTCTTTTCAGTTCTAATAATGCGGCTTTAAATAACATGACATGCTTACGGACTTCATGCCCAAATCCAAATAGCTGTCTAACTGTGAAGTAATGAACCAAGAACCGGAATATGATGAAGAAGAGGCTTTTAAGGAAATAAACCGAGAATTGGAACAATTTGAGAATAAACCTAAGCCAAACTTAAATGATATTGAGTCAGTTAATTTGGGTAGCTCTGAAGAAGCCAGGGAAACCAAGATAAGCATTCACACAGATGAGAAAACCCGAAATGCATTAATCCAACTCTTGTTTGAGTTCAAAGATGTGTTTGCTTGGTCGTGTGATGACATGCCAGGACTCAGTATTCATATGGCGGTTCATAAGTTGCCGACTTACCCTGATTATCCCCCTGTCCAGCAAAATCAAAAAAATTTAGAACTGATATCAGTGACAAGATCAAAGAAGAGGTCATAAAACAGCTGAAAGAAGGAGTGATCTGGGTTGTTCGATACACCACGTGGCTAGCCAATGTAGTCCCAGTACCAAAGGAAGATGGAAAAACCCGAGTGTGTGTGGATTATAGAGATCTAAACAAAGCAAGTCCCAAGGATAATTTCTCTTTGCCAAACATCCATATTCTTGTTGATAATTGTGTCAAACATGAGATACAGTCCTTTGTGGATTGTTACGCGGGAAATCACCAGGTGTTGATGGATGAAGAAGATGCCGGAAAAATAGCCTTTACCACACCTTGGAGCACATACTGTTACAGGGTCATGCCATCTGGATTGAAGAAGCCGGGGCAACCTACATGAGGTCCATGAATACCATTTTTCATGCCATGATGCATCAAGAGATAGAGGTGTATGTGGATGATGTGATTATAAAATCTAAGACTAAGGAGGATCATGTCCGAGATATGAGGAAATTCTTTGAGCGGCTGTGCAAATATGATTTGAAGCTAAACCCAGCCAAATGTGCATTTGGAGTCCCAGCAGGCAAGCTCTTGGTATTCATAGTCAGTTGAAAAGGCATTGAGCTAGATCCGACAAAGATAAAATCTATTCGGGATCTACCCCCTCCAAGAACCAAGAAAGATGTTATGAGTTTGTTGGGAAGATTGAACTACATCAGGCGGTTCATCGCTCAGTTGACTTCCACATGTGAACCCATATTCAAGTTGTTAAAGAAAGATGCGGCAGTCAAATGGATGGATGAGTGCCAAGAGGCTTTCGATAAAATCAAAAAGTATCTGTCGAATCCGCCAGTGTTGGTCCCACCTGAGCCAGGGAGACCTCTGTTCTTGTATCTGACAGTCTTGGAAAATTCTTTCAGTTGTGTCCTTGGGCAACATGATGTGACTGGAAAGAGAGAACAGGCCATTTACTATCTGTGCAAGAAGTTCACCAGTCATGAAGCTAAGTACACTTTGCTGGAAAGAACTTGCTGCACTTTAACTTGGGTCGCCCAGAAGTTGAGGCATTATTTGCAAGCATACCACCTACCTCATAACCAGGTTGGATCCTTTAAAGTACATATTCCAGAAGCCAATGCCCACCGGGATATTAGCAAAGTGGCAGATCCTGCTCACAGAATTTGACATAGTCTATGTCACTCGCACGACAATGAAAGCCCAGGCGTTAGCAGATCATCTAGTTGAAAATCCGGTCGATGATGAGTACCAACCTTTGAACATTACTTCCCACATGAGGAGGTAAATTCAATTGAGGCAATATCCGAAGACACCAATGCTTGAAAAATGTTCTGTGATGGAGCGGTAAACGCAAAAGGTGTTGGAATTGGGGCAATCTTGATCTCACCTGATGGTCGGCAGTATCCGACCACAGCTAGGCTTCGATTTTTCTGCACAAACAACACTGCCGAGTATGAAGCCTGCATTATGGGTATGAACATGGCAATCACCCAAGATGTCGAAAAATTGTTAATCATGGGAGACTCAGACCTGATTATTCGACAAGCTCAAGGAGAATGGGAGACCCGAGATGTCAAGCTTATTCCTTATAGGAAACATGTGGAAGATCTGAGCAGATGATTCAAGTCAATAGAGTTCAGGTATATCCCACATTGTCACAATGAATTAGCTGATGCACTTGCTACTTTGGCCTTGATGCTGCCATACCCAGGAAATGCCCACATTGATCCTTTGGAGATCCATATCCGTGAAAGGCATGGCTATTGTAATACGGTTGAAGCAGAACCAAGTGTTCAACCATGATATCATGACATCAAGAGGTTTCTGAAAACTAAAGAATACCTGGAACAAGCCAGCGAAGACCAAAAGGACTCCGGATCTCAACTTGTTAAGATGTGTTGATGCTGAAAGGGCTGGGAGAATCATGCATGAAGTGCACGCAGGAGTATGCGGACCCCACATGAACGGGTATGTCCTGGCAAAGAAAATCCTCCGAGCAGGTTACTACTGGATGACCATGGAAAAAGACTGCTTCAGTTTTGTTCGAAAATGTCATCAGTGTCGGGTGCACGGCGATTTGATTCATGCACCTCCCACAGAACTACATCCAATGTCATCACCTTGTCCATTTGTTGCCTGAGGCATGGATGTCATTGGCCCGATCGATCCAAAAGCCTCAAATGAGCACAGATTCATATTGGTCGCCATCGACTACTTCACGAAATGGGTTGAAGCAATTACTCTCAAATCTGTTACCAAGAAAGCTATGGTGGATTTCGTGCATTCCAATCTTATCTGTCGTTTTGGTATCCCTGCGACCATCATCACAGATAATGTTGTAAACTTGAATAGTCATTTGATGAGAGAAATATGCGACCAATTCAAGATAACGCATAGGAACTCTACTCCATATCGCCTAAAGCCAATGGTGTTGTGGAAGCAGCAAACAAGAACATCAAAAAGATTTTGAGGAAAATGACTCAAAATTCCAGGCAATGGCATGAAAAATTGCCATTTGCATTGT
The DNA here is from genome assembly GCA_002018475.1 of Nicotiana obtusifolia. NCBI lineage: Eukaryota > Viridiplantae > Streptophyta > Magnoliopsida > Solanales > Solanaceae > Nicotiana > Nicotiana obtusifolia. The sequence continues at coordinate 59,142 of MCJB01048369.1, read as the reverse complement.
TAGGGTATCGCACTACTGTGCGCACATCGATCTGAGCAACCCTATATCTTTTAGTTTATGGTACTGAAGGCGTAATACCTGCGGAGGTTGAAATTCCTTCCTTCTGGATCATTGTTGAAGCTGAAATTAAAGACAGTGAGTGGGTCAAAACCCGCCTGGAAGAGTTAACCCTGATTGAGGAAAAGCGAATGGCCGCAGTTTGCCACGGGCAATTGTACCAACAAAGAATGGCCGGTGCTTACAACAAGAAAGTACAGCCTATCATCAGGAAGCAAAAGGAAAATTCGCTCCTAATTGGAAAGGCCCATATATTATCAGAAAGATACTGCCAAGAGGAGCATTATACCTGGGAGATATTGATGGAAATGATCCCGAAGTAGCAGTGAATACGGATGCAGTCAAAAGGTACTATGTGTAATCTTTATGCAACGACACATTATCCGATTGGGATGACGAAAGCTTTCATTCTCGCTACCCCAACACTCCAATCCTTTGCTAACCCTTTGAGCCGGTTATTCTTCTTTGATTACCCTCTTTGGAACTCGAAAGCATCACTGGAAAGTTTACTTGAAAGAAAAGAAAAGAAGAATAAAAAAAATCAAAAAAAACAAAAACAAAAACAAACAAAAATCCAAAAACAAATGTAGTCTGAACTACGTCTGATTTGATTCCTAGAGGATACGTAGGCAGCCTCTCCCTGAGGTTTAGTCACACCAAAATAAAAATTCAAGTTTTCCCAAAAGTGAAACTGGGGCAGATGTTATAGTGGTTCGGCGGTGTTTCGCCTCCAATATTCCAAATTCAGCTCTCTTTACCAAGCCCTGTCAAGTCCTTCCGATCAATCGGTGAAAGGTTTCTAAAATCAGGGAATGCATTCAAAATGAGAGAAATAAAATGAGAGAGCCTTATTGGTGGAAACCCACACGGGCACCGTAAGGCGATGTAAGCAGAGTAATTGAAAATGAGATAGTCTTGTTAGTAAAACTCGCAAAGAGCACTGCAAGGTGACGGTGAGAAGAGAAATGAGAGAGGTCAATTGGCAAAAACCCGCAAAGGGCGCCGTTGATCGAAAAGCAGGAATCCTCATCACTATTGGTATTGAAAGAGTCCTGGCAAGGTTTCTCGGTTTCAGAACACGGATCGTGATAGGTGTATAAGAAGTTGGATAGTTGCACAAATCGGGTATCCAATCCAAGAAGCATGTCGTGTCTATGTGAAGACTGCATGCACCCCAAATAGGTCCTTCTTTCTTCCCCGAAAGGGACACTTCTCTAAACTCATTCTCTTGCCCTTTGTTCACTTTTCTTTGAATCCCTTTCGGTCTAAATCTATTTCCGAAACTAATACAAAGAAAAGATAGCAAGATTGGTTTTTACAGGGTCCCGCTTAATAAAAGCCAAATCCAAGGAGAGTACCAGCCCCAGCAAGTGTATCAAGTCGACCCCGACTGGCCATGATGGTTGACGCTCTGAAACCCAAAGTTGTGAAAAATGAAAAGAAATCCAAAGGCAAAAGCCCTAGAGTCAAGAAAAAGTGAAAAGACTAAAGCCCCATACAGGCACGCCGTCACAATAATCAAACGGAATTCTCCTCCAAACCCTTTCCTGCATTGCTTTCAACCTCTTTGGCATAACCCAAAGATCTTTGTTTTTCTTTTATTCCCAGCATAACCCGTGGACCTCTTTGGCATAACCCAAATACCTTTATTTTTCTTTTATTCCCAGCATAACCCGCGGAGCTCTTTGGCATAACCCAAAGACCCTGTGTTTTTCTTTTGTCTCCGGCATAAACCGCGGACCTCTTTAGCATAACCCAAAGACCTTTATTTTTATTTTATCCTGGCACAACCCGCGGACCTCTTTGGCATAACCCAAACTCCTTTGTTTTTCTTTTATCCCCGGCATAACCCGCGGACCTCTTTGGCATAATCTAAAGACCTTTGTTCTCTTTTATCCCCGGCATAACCCGTGGACCTCTTTGGCATAACCCAAAGACCTTTGTTCTTCTTTATCCCTGGCATAACTCGCGGACCTCTTTGGCATAACCCAAAGACCTTTGTTTTTCTTTTATCCCTGACATAACCTATGGACTTCCCCGGCATAATCCGTGGACCTCTTTGGCATAACCCAAAGACCATTGTTTTTCTTTTATTCCTGGCATAACCCATAGACCCCTTTGGCATGACCTAAAGACCCTTTGTTCTTCTTTATCCCCGGCATAACCCAAAGACCTCTGTTTTTATTTTATCCCCGGCATAACCCGTGGACCTCCCCGGCATAACCCGCGGACCTCTTTGGCATAACCCAAAGACCTTTGTTTTTCTTTTATCCCCGACATAACCCGTGGACCTCCCTAGCATAACCAGTGGACCTCTTTGGCATAACCCGAACACCTGTTTTTTTCTTTTTCCCCGGAATAACCCGTGGACTCCCTGGCATAACCCAAGGACCCTTTGTTTTTCTTTTACCGCCGCATAACCCAGAGACCCTCTTCCCCAGTAGAATCGCCCGATAACGTCCTCGGCACAACCCGAGAACCATTCTTTTTCCAGCATAACCCGGTTGGCTTCCCACCATAACCTGGCAATCTTTCCTTTATTTTACTGTTTTCAATAGATAAATAGTTTAGCTTTTAGTTACAAATAACTCACGAAATTTTTCTAGTGAAACTGGGACAGGAAATTTTGTTCGTTTGTTGGTTTTGATATCTGAGCAGGTTTTCCCTCGAGGCACAGGGTTCAATATAACCAAAAGAATGAGTCTCAATCCAGAATAAAGAAAAGAAGAAAAGAACAAAAAGAAGTAAATTCAAATGCTGCAATGGACAAGGATGCGGTCTGTTCAAAAATTTGATTAAAGTCATAAGCTTCGCATGTCCCGCCTTTATCCAAAAGCTGAAGAAAGAACCAGCACCTACAGCTGACGAGCATCAAGATTCAGATCGGAGTCTGCCTTGAGAACCAGCTAAGACTCAAGATCAAGTTTCAAGAGATTTATAGATAAGAATCTTGTAACTCATAGCTGATAAATGTATCTAGTTTAGCTTTTTAACTTCCATTTTGATGTAATAAGGAGCGCAGCAAGCAGTAACAACAGCAACAACAGTGAAAATCACAGCTTCCTGGTAGTCTCAGCTACCAAAACTTTCAGAACTACACTGACCTGATTACTTTGTAGCCAAGAATATGTAGGCAACTTTTGAAGCAAGGTTCGGTCAGATGCTTTTCAAAAAATGCTTCTCATGGAGTCTCGGATAGGCAAAAATCCCGCAGAATTACTCATTTTATCTTTGCCCGAAAATCCTTCGTGTCTCTGAGCAAAGAGGGGCAGCTGTGAGTACGTGATTTTTGCCACACCCAGAATATTCCTATAAAATCAAAAAATAGATTTGTTTTTAATTATTATTCACTATTTTAGTAGATTTTTTTAATTATTTACACTTTTCTTGCTTGTTTAATTTTTAATTAAATCATGAAAATACCAAAACATCATGCATTGCATTTAGGATTTGTTTTTACATTTTAGAATTAAGTTAGTAATTATTTGTTTTATAAAATTTGAAAATCACGAAAATAGTTCATTTTTATATTTTTAATCTTTAATTCTTAGTTTATTGTTCTCTTAGAATTAAGTGTCGTTTATAATTTTATAATTAGTTAATTAGCTTAATTTCACATTTAGATAATTTAGGATTTTTAATTTAAAATAAAAAGAGAAAACTAAAAACAAAAAGAAATTAAAGATAAAAACAAAAGAGAAAAAGAAACTCGGATTGGGCTTGTAACTAAAAGTTAGATGAGCCCAAAATATTTTGACCGGACCAGCCCAAATTTTATTCCCCAAACCCCGTCCAATTCCCCTTACACCCAAACAACACCGTTTGTTTAAGTTTTGATCTAAGACGTTGATCCCAGGTGATCCAACAGCTCACAACTGATCCCCCCTCCCACGCATATATATATGTCCAAATATACCCCCCCCCC
>MCJB01048369.1:40862-55140 GCA_002018475.1 Nicotiana obtusifolia | reverse complement strand
CCCCCCCCCCACACACACACCCTCATTTCATCGTCTCCACTAACCTAACCAGAAACCCTAATCAGCCGCCCCCAAATTCCATTGAATAACACGGCGGCGCACCACCTAATCCGCCCCAAAATCACACCCTAGGACCACCATCGCCCCCCATCCCAAATTCCCACTCCATTTCCGTCAAAACCCCCTAAAATCCTTTCAATTTCAGATCGAAAAATAAACCCTAAAAGTTTCAAAACTTCTAAATCGAAGTTTATCAAGTCGATTGAAGTCAAGTTCGATTTTATCCGTGTGTTCTCAACAAGAACACACGGTTAAGATCAAGCTTAGTTAAAAATCAAAGTTTCGAAGATTTTCAAGCCCACTGGTCCAAGGTATTTCCTCATTTTTCTTTTTCATTTCTGTTTCATTTCGTCTTCACCGTTCTCATCTTCTACTCCTTTCTTTTAGTTTTCTAGTTTTAATTTTCAATTTCGGCAAAATGTTCGTGTATGCATGTTAAGCTTTAGGGTTTTATCGTCTGATTTTCTCTAGCATTTTGTTGTTTTTACTTCCCGTTGGGCCTAAAACAACTGAGTCGTCAAGACTTTGTAAAAGAGAACGGTTAAAATGTGTCTGATTTGTGCTTTAAAAATCAAAAGCCCTAAAAGAGAAGGGGTTGAATTGAGTAGTGTTTGGAATTGGATCAACTCGACCCATTAGGTTTAAAGGGTAAAATCAGTGTCGTAAAGGGGTAATTTAGGTAATAGTAAGTAGTAAATCTGTCAGTAATAGATTATGAAACTTCTGAGAAGCTGCCTCTAGGACTAAATACAAATCTGTTATTAAATGGAGGGGTAGCTAAGCTAAACTGAAATTTTGAAAAAGGATTAAAATGTAAAAAAAAAAAAAGAAGAAGAAGAAGAAGAAGAAGAAGAAAGAATCTGTCAGTAATAAACTAACAGACTGCCCATAAAGGCATGTGCAATTTTGGCATTAAAAGGAGGACTGGGGGAACAGACGGATAAGAAGAGAGAGATTTTGAGAGTGAAAAAGGATCTGGCAGATTTCGAGTGAATTTTAGAGTGAGGAAGATATAGAAAATTCAGAGTTCTCAATTACAAAACTTCTTTGAAAAATTCCGGAAAGCAAAAGATGATTAGGAACTGGTTTTGATTTGTCGCCTTCTGATTCATTAGGTTCATTGTCAATCAAAACTATCTGAAAATGTATTCTAGTTTTGATGCTGACTTTGTTATTGTTAGACTGCTGCTGTTATAGTGTTGATTGTGCTCCTTTACTTCCTTCCCCTTTCAATATTCAGGTACACAACTCGAATCTCATTGTTTGTGAAGTCGATTTGAAGAATAAAAATGGAAGAAGAAAGTTAAACTTTAGCATGAATTATCTGTTGTCTTTTCCCTTGAGTAATTTACTTTGTTCTAGTTGTTTAGTTGAATTCTATATTGAATAGATGGACTGCTATTGTAAATGATTCAGTATTGTTGTGGAAATCAGAGAGTGATTTGTTTGGTTGAGTGAATAGTGTAGTATGGATCGTATTAGACTGCATGTCATCTGAACTATTATAGCATATGCAGCATTTGTTTTGATCAAATGAGTAGTTTACTTATTCTGATTTCATGTTAGTTTCACATTCCTTAGGTAAATACTATTATTTGTTCTAGCGAAATATGGGTCAAATGGTTGTTTGAGTTCATTTAAAAAATTTAATAGCTCAGAAGATGCATTTATTTAATATTTAATTATAGAAATTTCATATATAAGTTTATGAACCCAAACTGTATTGGGTAGGTTAAGCAGTGTATAATTGAAATTTGATTTCCAGCATTGTCTGTTGAAACTAGTAAAAACTGGATGTAATCTTGAGGTTGATTATTCATGTAAATGTTGAAAGCATGTCAGCTTACAAGACAATGCCTTTTGTTTGTCTTCGTTTTCCTTCGTGATATTCCTGGGAATCGAACCCAGGTTTAGTGTTTTAGGTGTTTGATGTCCTGAAGTTTGGGCTTACAATTGAGCCTGAACCGTTTGGCCTGTTGGGCCTGCTGTCTGAAATCAATATCCCACTCAAATTGTGGCAGCTGAATTTCATTTGGGCTGGCCCAATGCATAAAGATCACAAACAGTCTAAGTAGTCAATAAATATGGTTCTAACAACTTTAGGTCCAGGAATTTCTTTTAATTAATAGAGATGAGCCATACAATTAACAACGATCACTCATGGCCCTCTTAATAGTTAAATACAAATTTAAAAGCAGCTAATTCTTAGGCGCCTTAAACTTCGTAGCTTGCTTTTAGGCGCGATTAATAAACAATTGTGACTATGGGTACGGTTCCCGCGACATAGTAACAATGCCAATTTCGGGGGTATCGTTCAGGTAACCCAATTTTAACAACTTCAAATAATAAAAGCTTTTGAAATAATTCGAGGTGCGTCGTGCTGGATAAAATCTCAAAATGCATGGCTCTTATTTAATTAATATTAAAATTTTTAGAAAATCGAGGCGCGCTATTCAGCAAATTTCCATGGCCCTCGAAAAGATAAAAACGTATAGTTACTTTCCTAAATTCGGGTACGCATTTATACAACCCAAATTCAAATCTCAACGTTAAATAAAATGCGTTACGAATTACGGGTGCATTTATGTGACGTGGTTCATGACACATTTTAAATGACGTTGCAATAATTAAACAAAAGTGGTTAAAGATAAAATATACCATAGGCTAGGAACATGTATAAAAATCGAATAATAAGCCGATTATAATAGTTGAGTGACCGTGCTAGAACCACGGAATTCGAGGGTGCTTAATACCTTCCCTCGGGTTAACAGAATTCCTTACTCAGAATTTCTGGTTCGTAGATTTCACAAGGAAAGTTGAAATTTTCCTCGATTTGGAATTAAAAATAAACCGGTGACTTGAAACACCAATCAAAATATTCCAAGTGGCGACTCTGAAGAAATTAAATAAATAATCCCATTTTCGAATAATGTCACTTTAATTGAAAAAACTCCCTTATATGCTCTTCAGGAGTGTACAAAAGGAGGTGTGACAGGAATAACAACAAAATAAAAATAAGACAGAAGCCAAGAAAGCAGTTAAACTCTAGGTAGTAATATCAATCAATGAATAAAAGTATATCATACTAACACTAATGTTAGCAAACTGAGTAAGACAAAGAGAAACATTCGACTACCTGCTAACCTTCTACCCTAATCTTCAACCTCCATGCCCTCTGATCTAGAGGCATGTCCTCAGTCAGCTCTAGGTGCGACATGTCCCGCCTGATCACCTCTCCCCAAGACTTCTTTGCCTACCTCTACGTCTCCTGATACCTACTAAGGCTAACCTCTCGCACCTTCTAACAGGGGCTTCTATACTTATCCTCTTAACATGCCCGAGCCATCTCAACCTCGCCTCTCGCATCTTATCCTCCATAGGGGCCACCCCCACCTTATCCCGAATAACTTCATTCCTAATCTTATCTAACCTGATATGCCCACACAACCACCTTAACATCCTAATCTCAGCTACTTTCATCTTCCAAACATGAGAGTTCTTGACAGGCCAACACTTTACTCCGTACAACATAGTCAGTCTAACTACTACCTTGTAGAACTTATCTTTAAGTGTTAGCGGTACATTCTTATCACACAAGACACCGTAAGAGAGCCTCCACTTCATCCATCCTGCTCTAACATGGTGCGTGACATTCTCATCAATCTCCCCGTTACCTTGTATTATAGGTCCAAGGTACTTGAAACTCTCTCTCTCTCTTGGAGATGATCTGTGTATCAAGCCTTACACCCATGTCCGCTTCCTGAGTAACTTCAAACTTGCAGTCCAAGTACTCCGTCTTGATCCTGCTCAGCTTGAAACCTTTAGACTCAAAGAGTCTACCTCCAAACCTCCAGTATGTCATCAATATCTCCTGGAGTCTCGTCAATCAGAACTAACCTCTTCTTGAATGTATCACGTTACTACATCGATCCCCAAGGAAGAAAAAAAACGGGCAAAGGATTGATCTCTGATGCAACCCTATTACAATCGAGAAATGTTCTGAGTCTCCTCCCCCTATCCTAACCCGTTCTTAGCTCCATCATACATGTCCTTAATTACTCTAATGACATGCACACCTTTAGTCTCTAAACACCTCCACAGAACCTCTCTCAGAACTTTGTCGTATGCTTTTTCTAAGTCAATGAACACCATATGCAAGTCCTTCTTCATTGTCCTATATTGCTCTACCAATCTCCTCACAAGATGAATGGCTTCCGTAGTAGAACGCCCTGACATGAAACCGAACTGGTTCTCAGAAATAGACACACTTCTCCTCACCCCCCTTTCACTACCCTCTCCCAAACTTTCATCGTATGACTTAGTAGCTTGATACCCCTTTAGTTATTACAATTTTGGGTATTGGTCCACGTCCAATTCGTACTCAATAGTGAGTGAAAATGGCCATTGGAAGAATAGTACCCAACAAGATTCGAGGTCGATTTCCACAGAGAGTTACACTGGGTATTAGGAGAATACACTTGACGAGAGTGAATGGATTAATTAGATTTGCACTTCCATAAAAGGTTTTGATTTCTACTTTTACTCTAACAAACATAAGCTAAAAGAAGAAACTAGAAGCAAATGATTGTTTTTGGTATTTTTCCAAATAGTTAAAAAACCTTGGGATGTGACAATGACCTAGGTGTTCGCCTAATGGGTTACATACGTTAATATTTGTTTTGTTAATTGGGATGTATTATAGCTCTCAAATCTATGTTACCCACTCAATACCTCTCGGTCAAAAGAGTGATTTTGTCCAATTTGGCTTTCTCAAGTCCAAATGGGTATCAAACAAAATAGTTGATATGAGCTCAAGTCGGGTTCTTACTATCTCTAGTTTGAACCCTTTAATTAGGCTAATCAAACTCTCAATTAACTCAATTTCTTGTTAGCCAAGTTATCCTAGACTAGGTCCCTCTTTCTCAAGTAAAAACTAAGTCAAAAAGGCATGAATCAATGGTTGCAACCATTAATTCTAAAATTAAAACATGAACTAAGCTAAATAATAAACACCCAATCATAAACAAGTAGGTCCTCTTCCAAAAAAATTTGTACGCGCCTCACGCGCGCGACCCCTCTTTCCTCTCCTAAACCCCCTATTTTCTTCAGCTTTTTCCACATGCTCCAATCGATGTAGCTCAAACGAACTTACCAATAGACTCAAACATACTTGCAAACGGCTCCTTAGGGAAAACATCATATGCAACAACATGGGCAACTGTACAACTCCCACCCACGAACCCTAATCATTATAGATGCGAATCTATGATAGCCAGGAGGAGGACCCACAATGGAATGCTAGCAATAATTTTCAAAACCTCAGATTACTATGGGGTTATGGCAGAAGAATTTAGAAGAATGATTGTTGGAAGATTCTCGAGAATTAGGCCCCAAATTAAAAAAATTAGGTCAAGATTCTCGGAGAAATTTGCTCTGAAAGATTCAGTTAGAATAGGAGTGTTTGACAACTTCAATGTATTCATGGATTTCACCACTGATGAGGATTTCAATACCATTTGGAAAAGGCTAGTCATAGAGATTGAGGGACTGCAAATGTGGTTGCAAAAGTGGTCTCCCGATTTTAAGCCGGAAGAAGATCTTTCTACGGCGCCAATATGGGTGATGCTTCCTCAATTGCCTTTTCGCATGCATACATGGCACTACGTCAAGCAAATAGCAAGTGCAATTGGGACTCCTTTAGAGATGGACACTGCTACCAGAGGAAGAACCCGACCAAGCATGGCAAAGGTAAGGGTGGAAGTCAACTTACTGAAACCTTTACTTAGCAGCGTTTGGGTGGGAGATGAAGATGTGAACTCACCATTGAAAGGTTTTATCCAAACGTTAGAGTACGAGGGTGTACCCAAATACTTCATACATTGCAAGAAGATGGGGCATGCCTTGATTGAGTGTCGAGTTGTAAAGAAACAAAAACTTGCAGAGAAAAAAGAACTGGAGATGGTCAAAATGAACGCAGCTGATAATGTTACTATGACAAAAAAGAGTGACAATGAAGCTGACGGTACAAATGGTGAAGAGAAGTTTGCAAACAAACAACAGAAGCATAACAAAAATATCACTAGCACAAGCACAAGACAGGAAAACAAGGAAGTGAATAAAGGAGGTGAGGAAGCAGCAGAAAAGAAGGCTAAAACAGTCATGGGGGAGAGGCTGAGAAAAAGAAAAAAGAAGGGCAAAGTTAAGAAGATGCCAAGGAAGAAAAGCAAGGTTTCTTTTAATCCTAGCCTATCAAATAGGAAGGGCAAGAAGAAGATTGTTACAGTAGATGAGGGCATCAATATCTCTGTTGAGGAAGCAAGAAATCTGTGTAACATCAGAGAGAATGGGACTCAGACTATAGCAGAACAGGAAAAGAAAGAGACTGTAGAAAGGCAAGAGAACAAAAAAAATTTGGTGATCAAAATCGTTTAAAGTCAATGGCAAAGGCAATGGGTATATCAAGTCCGGATAGCAAGGGCCCCTCTCAAACAATGGAGGGCCAAGATAGCAACATGCCGGAGATGAATGAAGCTATTGTGGAATCATCGAGCTTAGCAACTCAAATCAAAAATTAGAAGGGGAACAACCTAATCTTGGACCTGAGTATGTATCAGGCAAAAGAATTGGTGAAAGGGGATGATTTGTCATAATGAAGAAGAACTGAACAGTTCTATGGAGACAAACACAACAGTGAATCAATTAGAAGAAGATTTAGAGGGTCTAGGGAAGAAATATGAATAAAACAAGATGACAAGTGAGAGCATGTCCCCAACTGGGAGGGGAAGGAGTAGACAGAAGAAGAAAGGAAGAAAGAACAAAACAACAGCCCTTGAAAGCAAGAAAGGGAACTCAAATCAATTTGGATTATTACTTTACTAACTCAAATCAATCCGGATTATTACTTTACTGATTAGTGGAATTTTTTGGAATATCAGAGGAGTTAGGTCTAAGGAGGCCATTCACAGATTGAAGCACCTTGTTACTATAAATAGGGTGGACTTTGCAGCTATTATGGAGCCTTTTGTTAGTAAGGATAAAGTAGAAGGATATATGAGATTCCTTGGATTTCATAATTGTATTGCCAATGGCAATGGTAAAATATGGTGCTTTTGGACAATAAGTTGTCAAACTACCATAGTAGCCAATGAAGAACAACAAATCACTATCAATTTCAAGGATAGCACAGATGAAGTTGGATTTTTTGTCACTGCTGTCTATGTAAAGAATTCCTCTAATGAAAGGAGGGATCTTTGGCTAAGTTTGGAGATCACCTCGAACTTGCTAATAGGTCCATGACGTGGGAGGAATTTAATGCCATTCTAGATGAGAAGGAGAAATTAGGAGGCAGACCTTACAGGGCTTCAAGAAGCTTTGATTTTGCCTTATGTATACAACATTATGACTTAGTCGATGCTGGATACATAGGAGCAACTTACACCTGGTGCAACAATAGAAGGCCATGAAAAAGAATATGGAAAAGGTTGGACAGGATCTTGATCAATGATCTTTGGATTCAAAGATTCCAAAGTAGTAGTGTGAGATACTTAGTGAGAACATGCTTTGATCATAGACCTCTCTTGATGAAATGTCACGCAGGTCAACGACAAGTCATCAAATATTTCATATTTCTAGATTTCTGGGTGGAACAACCATGTTTCAAGGATTTGGTAAGAGCCACTTGGATGACTGAAATTAGGGGCAATCCTATGTGGAGGCTTCAATAGAAACTAACACTACTCAGCAAGGCTTTGAGTCAATGGTATAAAGAAGTGGTTGGGATGTCTTCCTAAAAATCAATGAATGGGAAAGAGAAGTGCAAAGATTAGAAGAGATTGATTTTTCTACAAATGATGCCCAGAGTAGGGAAAACCTTAACAAAGCACATGTAGAATACATCAGGTGGATGGCAATGCAGAAATCCATTCTAAGACAGAAATCACAGATTAAGTGGTTTGAAGAAGGAGACAATAACAGTAAGTTCTTCTACAGTGTTATCAGGGAAAGGAGGAGAAGGATGCAGTTGCACAAGATTAAGAACCATCGAGGCAACTGGATACAGGGGGAAGAGAAGATCTCAAGGGTTGTTATCAGGCACTTTAAGAAGCTCTTGAACTTGGAACCCATCACTGTTAATCGTTCAGTACTGCGTCGTATCCAAGGTATATATCTGATGAAGAGAACTTTCTGTTGACAGTTATCCCAGAAGAAGAGGAGATTAAAGAGGTAATCTTCAGTAGGAATCCATCTAACTCTGTTGGACAAGATGTTTATAATGGTACTTTCCATAAGAGGTGCTGGGATATAATTAAAAAAGATGTCGTTGCATATGTTTAGTACTTTATCAACGGAGGCAACCTTACAAAGTTCTTTAATCATACTTGCTTGACCTTGATTCCAAAGGTAGAATGACCAACTACTTTCTCGGATCTGAGGCCCATAGGTTTAAGTAATTTCTCTTGTAAGAGAATTTTCAAAATCTTTTCAACAAGATTGAACCCTTTTGCTACCCAAATTAATCTCAAAAAACCAAAGTGGTTTCATCATTGGAAGATCTATAACAGAGAATGTATTGTTGGCTCAAGAAATTGTTCATGCAATAACCCATCATAATAGAGGGGGCAACATGGTGATCAAACTGAACATGGCAAAGGCGTACGATAGGATGGCTTGGAACTTCCTAACTGAGGTTTTAAGAAAGTTTGGCTTTGCAAAGGAATGGATTTATTTAATTTGGAGACTTACTTATGATGTTTGGTACTCCATCATAATAAATGGAACCAGGAAAGGCTTTTTCTCCTCATCTCGAGGGCTAAAACAGGGTGATCCGCTATCTCCTTCTTTGTTTGTTCTAGGAGCTGAAGTCATTTCGCGGATGCTGAATAATCTGCTTCACAATCCTATTTCACTACTTTCTCTATGAATCTTAAGGGAATCATCTTGCCCATTTGGGTTGTCCTATTTACATTGTAAGAAAGAAGATTGAATATTTTGATGGGCTGGTCACTAAGGTAGCAAAAAGATTATGTGGATGGCATGGCAAGATGCTGTCACATGGAGGTAGAATGGTACTGATAAAGCATGTATTGCAAGCTATCCCTATATATATAGACAGGTTGCATTATCCCCTCCTAAAGGAACTTATAGGATGATAGAGAAGTACTTTTCAAGATTCTTTTGGGGCTCTAGTAGTGAGAAAAACAGACACCATTGAAGCTCATGGAACTATGTTACTCTAAGGAGGAAGGTGCTATTAGAATTAGAAGACTAGAAGAAGTTGGCGAAACATTTGCAGTTAAAAGATGGTGGAACTGCAGGACCAAAGAGTCCCTGTGGGCTAACTTTCTTCTCACAAAGTATTGCTCAAGGAGGCATCCTGTAGCTCTCAAGAAATCATCAAAACAATCGCATGCATAGAGGAATCTTATAGATGTTAGAGAAAAAGCTGAGAGCAACACTGTATGGAGAATCAACAAAGGGCAATGCAGTTTTTAGTGAGACAACTGGACAGGAAAAGGAGCCTTAGCTAATCCCTGTACACACCTAACAAGATTAATGAAGCTTAAAGTGGGGTCTTTCATTCAAGATAGATTCTGGAATTTACATAAGACAATTTCGAACCAACTTATTCAACAGGTGGCACCCATTAACATTGGAGATGCAACAAAGAAAGATTATGCTTACTGGAATATCTCAGATGATGGATGTTTCTCAAATAGTGCAACCTGGAGGTCAATACGACTTAGGAGATCAAGCAACTTTTTTCTTCAAAAGGCATGGAATAAAAATGTTCCATTCAAAATGTCCTTTTTGGCTTGGAGACTTCTCCAAAATAAACTTCCTTTTAATGAGGAGATCTCTAGATTTGGTAATCAGAAGTTCTCGACATTTCATCGTTGTATGACCCTAAAAAATGAGACAACCAAGCATGTTTTCTGTTGTAGTGATGTTGCTACGCACTTGTGGAATTATTTTGGCAATCCTTTGAAAATAGTGGGGCAGGGTAACAATATTAGAATTAGGATGGTACAGTGGTGGGATAACAGATCTAACAACATTGTCCGTAATATATTTTGCAAACTTTACCACTTCTCATTGTTTGGGAGATTTGAAAAAGTTGGTGTGCTTATAAATATAGCACTAGATTTTTATATAGAAGTATGGAATATCATATCATGTGGAATATTAAGACAGTGTTGGGTATGACCTCCCAAAGTGTGAAAGGTCACTACCATGGCCTAGTCTCTTTTGAATTGATTGAAAAACTGAAACCAATCCAGAGAATTTTTCAAGTAGTGTGGAAAATGCCAGATAATGGAAAGGTGAAGGTGAACACTAATGGAAGCTACACGAAGGCTACAAGAAAAGCAGGGATAGGAGGAATTATTAGAGATGAATCTGGGGACATGATTGAAGCCTTCTCTTTTTTAGGGGATTGCTCTCTTAACAATGTAGCTGAGGCATTAGCAGCAAAGTTTGGGGCAAACCTATGCATTCAAAAAGGTTGCACAAACTTTGAACTTCAACTTGACTCATCATTAGTGGCTGATATGCTGAAGAAAGAGGACACAAGAAATCTAAAATTGAAGATGATTATTGAAGAAACATTGCAGATTTTAGACCAGGCAGAGGTACAAATTTCTCATTGCTACAGGAAAGCTAATCAAGTTGCAGATGGCTTGGCTAAGTATGATACTACGCTTGAAGAAAGGAAATATTTTCACAACTTTCAGCAGCTGCCAGGAAAAGCTAAAGGGCCCTTTCAATTGGATAAGTGGCAGCAACTAAGTTTTAGAAGTAAATCTGAGAAGGGTAATTATTTTTGTTAGCTGAATGCATTTTTGGGCCAGATGTTTGCTTTTATCAGCATTCTAGCCTTTAGGGAATTGACCATACCCCTTTTGTAACCTAACTCTTTATCTCAATATACACCCTTTAAGGGCGATGGTTAATTAAAAAAAATCATAAACAAGCATTAAATTAAGTATCCATAAGGTTTACACACTAGGGTTGAGTCACAATCCTAGTAAGAATCTAGCTACTCATAGTGGGAATGAAGAAAATAAAGAAGAAAAGCTAATTAAATCAATAATCAAAGATTAAAATGATAAAATATAATATTTAAACACTAAAATAATCACAAATTTCCTAAAATGGTAAAATGTAACGGCTACGGCAGTTCAAACTTCAAAACTTGACCTAAAAATGTGAAACTCGTCTATTTACAGTGGGCCAAAATTCGCTAACAAAAATGACCCTCGGGAGGTTCTGCAGCCGCACAATTCCATGTGTGGTCTGCAGATTTCTTCAGTTGGCAGGAAATTGGATTCTACAACCGCACATATCTGGATTGCGGCTGCGAAGTATCTTCTGCGGCAGCACAATTCTTATGCGGTCTGTACTTCAGCTAGGCTTGGTCTTTTGCACACTCTCTGAATTTTGAATCATTTGCAAGTGCAAACCCTATTCTGTGGCCGCACAGTTCATGTGCAGTCCGCACATTGGCCAAAGTTCTGTTTGGTGCTTTTAGTTGGTCTGTGGTCGCAGATGGAATTCTGCGGTCCACACTTTCTTCTGCGACAGCAGAAATCCTTCTGCGGACCGCACTTCTTTGCTTCTGCGCCTTTTATTGCCTTGTGATTTGGAACACCACTTTTTTAGTCGGATTTCATCATGGGAGGCCAAACTTCTAACAATCCTGTAATTTTTATAATTTTGCTAGTTTCGAGAACATATAAATCAATACTTTCGGACTAAAACAAAATAAAAAAGGTGCTAATAAGTAGTCAAAATTCTCAATTATCAGATATCACCCTTATTTTTGTACAATGGAATCATCGTACTCCACCTTTATTCCTTAGGCATCCTCTTCGTCCTAAAAATGACGTTGAACAACCTAAAGAGCCATCCCAGGCCTGCCTTATCGCGCTCCTCCAGAATTTTATCAGGATCTCATCTGGCCTGAAGCTCTACCCCTGCTCATGCTACACATCGCTCCCTCGACCTCCCCCACACTTATGTGCCGACAGTACCCAAAGTCCTGATGACTCCCGACGTGCTCCAGATTACCCAACACAATATCCCTATCTCCCCATCATTCAAGAGTTTATAAAAGTATGACTGTCATCTCCACCTAATCTGAGCTTCATCCATCGGCACTCTACCCTCCTTGTCTTTTATGCATTTCACTTGATCCAGATCACGAGCCTTTCTTTCTCTCACTTTGCCCAGCCTGTACAACTTCTTATCCCTAGCTCTCTCTCCCAACTCTTCATACAAATGTCCAAGCGCCACAGTCCTAGCTGCAGTGACCGCTGACTTTGCCTCCTTCTTAGCCTTCTCATACCACTCTCAGTTGGCCCTCTTCTCTACCTCGTCTATGCTTTCTGCAAGCTTTTTATATGTCGCTTTCTTGGCTTCCTATTTTACCTTGGAGCTCTTCATTCCACAAGAGAAACCCTTGAGACCCCTAGCACCTCTCTTGAGTCTCCACTACTCCGCCAGACCCCCCATAGCCAGTAACTTCTCCCTAACACCTGAGCTTTATCCTTAGTCAAGGCACCCCACCTTCTTTAGGCGAATGCAAGGAAACAAAATATTGGAAAAATGATATTGCATAGCCACTCTCAAAATAATATATATATATATATACAAAAACTATACAAATTGTATATATTTTTTTGACTACTGAATGTAAGTAGTTTCTGGCACAGGTTAAAAGTGATAATACACTAAAAATATTTGGCCATTTTGTCTCATAGATTTAAATTTGTATGTCCAATAGGAAAATAAATTTTCTCCCACATTTTCTTTCTCGTTTCTCCTCAAACGAAATTAGACCTCTAATATATATATACATATATTTTTAATACAAGTTTCCCTTTCTTTCTTTCTTTCATTTTCTGTTGCTTTGACCTTTCCCTTTTTATCGTTCATTCAGCTTGCACTTATGAATTTTTCCATTTGTTAGCTTAACTTTCAAGACCTGACTGAAAGTGCCTCTGTAGATACTCTCCATCTGTCTCACAAAGAGCCTTTTCAAACAAGCAAAACCCAAAAGAGAACGTTTCGAGCCCTGCGCGTAACCGGAAAATTTCCTAGGTTTCGTCGTTGATTCCATAAAAATCACCAATTCAACTCTCTAATAAACGATAGTTGATCAAAGTGGGTGATTTTCTTCTTCTCTTTTGCTGACTTTGCATAAATTGCAGTCAGTGTTTATTTCCAATGGAGGATCATCTTCAGATATCTCCGGCCGGGGCAAAAGCAAGTCCAGGGAAAGAGCAACAAGCCGCTGGAGTAGGCATACTTCTTCAGATCATGATGCTTGTACTCTCATTTGTGCTTGGTCATGTCCTTCGTCGTCATCGCTTTTATTATATTCCTGAAGCCAGTGCTTCTCTTTTAATTGGTATGCACTTTTCTCTTTTCTCTTTTGAGTATTGTTTAATTTTTCACGATTATTTGCATTTAAATTTCTGTTTCTGGGTTCTTATAATGCGAGTCCGAAAATGCTAATTTGAGTAGGGTTTTGGCATCTTAATTTGCCATTTTTGTGTTCTGGGTTTATATAATAATGTATGTCTGAAAATGCATAGATGAGTAAGATTTTCCATAGTTTGCTCTTAACCTACCAATGCATTTTCAAATTGAGGTACATTTCACACAAAAAACACTAGGTGATTTTTCTCATCTGGAAAAGCTGGATAGGTGTTCCGGTAAGTTAACATCATGGAAAAAGCAGTACTTATCTCTTGGAGGCAGACTCACTTTGGTAAGTAGTGTGTTGGATGGGATTCCAATCGATCTGATGTCTCCGTTTCAGTTACCTGGGAATGTGGAAAAGAAATTGAACACTATTAGGAGTAACTTTTTATGTGAAGGAAATGCAGAAAAAAGAAAGAATCAAGTTGTCAAATGGCAAAATGTGATACTGATAAGGAGGAGGCATGGGGGCCAGGAACTTGAGACTACACTTAAAATCCTATTATAAAAAATGGTTGTGGAAATATAATGATGGAAAAGTAAGCATTTGGAAGAATTTGATAAATGTGAAAGCTCGTCAAAGGGTGCCCCCCTACGTGTCAAAGCTCTTCAAATGGTGATATCTGGGGTAACATCAGTAGACTATGGAATCATTTTCAACAATACACTAAACTGAAACTGGGCAATGGTGTCAGAATCAAATTTTGGACTGGTGTGTGTGTGTGTGTGTGTTGGG
>MCJB01048369.1:16592-26979 GCA_002018475.1 Nicotiana obtusifolia | reverse complement strand
AAAAAACCCCACAAACCTGGCCATAGAATTTTTGGGTTATTTTATTTTTTTTAAGAGATATAAACCTATTTTTTTGTAACGGAAAAATAACTCAACAATGCCTACATGTGATAGCCTAGTTCTATTTCGAGGGACCAGATTTAGCATTTTTGGCGTTTTTTATTTTCTATGATATAGAGGCTTATTTGAGTTGTTTTTCCATTACGAAGATTAGTTTTATGGCTTTGAAGCAATAAACTAAAAGTTGGACGACCATGCATTTTTGTTTGCAATCAAAAGGCCAATCACATGCCTCAGCTGGATTATCATTGTGGTAGAGATGTCAATGTCAAAGACAATCCTCCACCTATGCCTGCACAAGCAATGCCTGTGGTTATTCTTCTCGAGGTTGGAGAGACATTCCAAAGCATGAAAGGGGCTATCGAACTCCTCGCTAACCTTAACCACTCAATGGGTGAATAATATAGGGACTAGTGATCACTTGATCATTTAGTGTGAATGCTTTTCTCTAGGAGATGTTTGGTTCATTGCATTAAAAACGGGATATACGGTGTAACAATATAATGGTCTAATATACTCTATTCAGTGCTATTCTTATACACTCTACAAAACGACCCCTAAGGCTTCTGTAAGACCATTGTAATTCACAGTGGCACTATCTGAAACCACAGGCTTTTCTAACAACTGGTCTTAATGTATGTGCAAGATAAAAGTAAACAGAAGTCTAACATTACACGCAGCTCTAAAGATCATTGTATTAGACAGTCACTTAGAGAACTCTATGTTGGAGTAGAATTAGAGAACTTTATCATGAAAAAGAGAAAGAACAAGAAAAAGCTGATTAGAAAAGACAGATTCGAACTGGTGGTGAATAATGTCTGTGTTCTGCGGAAGCCATGCACTCTGACATTTCCAAGTATTGAATCATTTAAACTGATTTTTATCGCTTTACTTCCATTTTGATTACTATTACTCTTTTGTACCCATTCTTCCTTCATACTGGATGGATGATCTCTTCCACAATATGTTCTGAATATAATCTAATCAAACTGCAACTTTTCAGGTTTTGATTATTGGAGGATCAACAGGAACCATGTTAGAAGCCTTGGAAGTTGTGGGTGATGGTCATGCTGGCTCCTTGGGTGAAGTAAGTGTAGTAGCAATGCTGTTTTCCAACAGTGTAATAAGTCGAATCCTGCTCAGTGCACTAATATTTTTTCCTGCTCTTTTCTGACTTTAGACCTTTGAGGGGAACAATGGATATATAGCTCCTTCTTATAGTGATGAATCTTATGATGGTGAATCGTCGTCAGGGAACAGGTTTAGGATGAAACTTAAGGAGTTCCACAAAAGGTAATGTTTATTCGCTTGTAACGCAATGTAAGTGTAGGGAGATTTGAACCTTGGTCGCCTCAACGTTACCAAGTCATCCCAGCTAACTAGCTAGTGGGTTTTACCGCTGGGAGGCACAGGTGGTCCTCATCATTTCCTGTCTTTTAATGCATTTTGTTTTCTCCAGCACGACTTCATTTTCAGCACTGGACAAAAACTACCTCACTCCATTCTTTACTACTCAAGGTGGAGATGAAGATGAAGGTAATCTGCGCTTCATTTACACTCTATAATGTTTTGGGGATTTGATATGAGAACGGGACTATTTCTGTTAACACGCTAGTAACCACTTGCCTATGTTTCTTGTTGTGCTCATCAATTATTTTGTCTAATCATATATACAACGAATAACTCGATAAGCTCATGCAAATCACTTTCTACAAGCTGTAGAAGCTCAGGCAAATATGACTTAATTTTTCCTGCTACACAGATGAGCCAATTATGCACAGCTCCAGAAGAGGTGTTTATGATGGCCACAACTGACTTTCAAAGACCACAGTCAATTTTCCAGATGACAAGACTCGTACAAACTACATTTTGCTGCAAAGATAAAATCAACTTCAAGCATACTCTGCGGACCAATGGGGATGAGTGGCTTGTTGATTGTAATTATGCATCAATTATGACGAAAGTTTAGATTCTTTAGGGGTACAAAAAGAAATAACTGATGGTATCAGTATAGGAAGTTCAGGATTAAGCATACCTAGCAGAGCAAGGCACCTGATATATTGTATATGAATATGAATATTCAAGCCAGGATTAGGACTGGAAACAGGATTCCATTGCGAGTGGCTTGTATATGCTGAAATGACTATACTATTCGTTCATCTTTAACTTTTACAGGTTAATGCAGGTCTAAAAACACTTCTTCTCTAACTTTTGAGTTAGTACAGGTTTAAATGTTGTAAAGAGTTACGGGTGCTCCTTCGTGATTATCAAGTAAATTGTATATTCTGTTTAGCTTGTAGAGACAACTGAAGTGTTACTGCAGTCTACTGGACAAACTTACCAGCCTCCTGTTCATGATCTATGTGGATCACGGCAACCATAAACTGTCTTTCTTTAAACAAAATGGTACTGTTCATCCATTATAAAATAGAAGAAAACCATTTTTGTTCAAGTTCAAGCCAATTTGGCTGTTTCGGGATTCGGTTGCCAATTTATCTGGGATTTTGGATATGCTATGACTATGTTGTGCATAAGAAACCAAATTGTGGATATGATATGATCAGCTGATGAAGTGAGCGATGGAGAATCAGTATGAAAGAACTTAGTATTACAATGTGGTGGACTTGGCGTAGATCAAGAAAATTTTAGGACTCTTAGGGTCTTCTTGCTATATTTTGCACTATGTGAATATAAAAGCTAATCCCTAACTCGTACCAATCAAGGGTTACTTTAGAATAAAGGTAAGATCGAAAATATAGTACCCTTTGTTTTAATTCTATGTGACTTTCTTTTCTAGTCTTTTTAAGAAAATGACACCGCTATATCTGGAAAAATCATGGTTTGTTTAAGATAAAAAGATCATGGTTTCTTTCGAAATGACACCGCTATATCTAGGTAGATGATACAACTAAAATCCTTGGGTGGTTTCAATTTCGAAGTATCAACAGTTTGTTATATGACATCATTCCTTAAATTTTGGGACATTAGTGAGCTAAACGTCTTTTTTACTTCAACGAGGTTGAGCTGTGAGGTCTCAGAAATATGAGTTTCAAAGTCTAGTTATATGTTTTGCTAAGGAACTGGAACTATTACCAGCATGTGAGACGGTTTCTCTTAATTGAGTGTTACATTTTTAAAATTATAGTTATTTTGATACTTTGAGTATTAAAAAATATGTTTGAAAGACTATATGTCCCACTTATGCATTAAGTTGTCGTTCGCTGAGTCTTTTGACTCACACCACATGTTTTCATGTTTGAAAGATCCATTTCCCCTTTTTCAACAAAAATCACCTTTAAGTGAAAACTAGTAAGGAATTTTGGTAATTGATCAGATATAAGATAAAGCACGTCATTTTTATTTTCAATTTCTACTTTATTGAGGGATCAAAGAAGGGGAATTTGGAAATGGAACAATAAGAACTAAATCTCACCTATTATGTGAGAGACTGTCACCAATATACTAAATTGTAAGGATCTTGGTGTCATCTTTAATTATTTTCCAGTGGTAGGTTTGTAAAATATTATTATAAACTTTGGTGCGTGTAAATCCAAAAATCTCTTGTCATGTTTGCCTTCCAGAGATTGGGTCGATAAGATCTTTTGTGCTTTTTGCGTCATCTTGTATTTAGCATGATATTATACATTTGAAAAATCTTACCCAATAAATCCATGAGATTGCTTGATTTCATCATCAGTACTAGAGAGTGTGTTTATATACAGATGCGGACTTAGGTTATGCGACGGGGGCACGACATTTTATTCTAACTAGTATCTTCTAAGAGGGTTTTAGTGTTTAAAGTGTCAAGTACTTTAAATTAATCATTTTCAACATATATATATATATATATATATATACATACAAGATATTTGTCGAAGCTTACGGTTCCCATGACCTCTTACTATAACACATGTGTATATATATATCGGCTGAGATCTCAATATTCCATATTTAAACTCCTATATTTTATATAACAAATTTGTATCCAACTCCTTAATTTTGTATAGGTTAAAACAAATGGGGTCTAAGTAAGTAGAGTTTTGAACAAAGAGAAGTAGCATAGGAGTGGGAGTGCGTTAGTAACTTTAAAATCATTAGAAATTGCATTTGCTCATATATAGGACCTATACACTTTTTGGAGGTGGGAATTGCAGATTCTACTTTTTCCCTACCCAACTTGTTTGGAGTTGGGCATGCGCTACTTTTTGTTTTTTAAGCCAATCTTTGATATTCGTGTATTGACACTCTGATTATTGGAGGTGGGAACTGCATTTTGATTGTTTTCTATATTTTAACAATTTCTTTCATTGTTACAGATGTAATAAACAAGGTAATGTAAAATCTTTAAGTCCATGTTCAATTGAAAATTATCGTATAGATTGAAACAAATGATGTATTATCTAATTTAAATTTTTGGATCTTATTTTGACTTTATTTTTTAATCAGTTGCTCACATTTATTGTTCACAAACGATATACAGGTTTTGCCGTAGATTTGCGGCATTCACAACTCAATAGAAAGTACACGATTTCGCCAATTATTACTAAGCTCCAAAAAATATTTTGGATAGTTTTTTTTTTCTCGATCTTTTCTTCTGACTACTTATGAATTGAAAAAACGAAGATACCTCTACAAATATTCGTGCTCCCCCTTAATTTGCTGAAAAATTACCTTGATTTTTGTTTTCACCTATTTAAAATTTAATATTATAGTCTTGTCTCTTAAAATTGACAAGCATGCATGCTAGCCTAGAAAAAAACATTAAACACTTAATTAATATAAAATGTAGTTTCAATATAATCATTATATTTTTCTCTTAAATGTTTAGAAGTTGAACCCTATATCAAGCTAGCGCGTGGATATAGATTTAATTGAAATATAAAAAAAGAGATTTTGAAATTGTGTTGAAAAATAATTTTTGAAATTTGAAGTTGTGTTTGGACATGCATTTTATTTGAAGAAAAATTGAAGTATGTGAATGGAAGAAAAATTCATCCAAAAACTGTCATAAACCAATTTATGAGAACTTGAAAATTTTGAATTTTTTTTTCCAAAACATAATTATATTTTACAAACAAATAATGTTTTTGACAAATATTTAAAAAGATGAAGTCAAAATTTATGGCCAAACAGGAGCCAAGTAAGTGGAGTAGATGTGCAGTACATGTTTGGAAGATTTTCTTCTTTTTAACGTGCTATTCAAATTGTTTTGTATTGAAAATGAGTCGTATAAGATTTTAGAGGATAATAAACTATTAATAAAATCTAAGTAGACCTAAATATTTCTTAGGTCAACGCCAAAGTAATGGACTTTCTTGACGAAGTAAAAATGTAAGGATTATGAATTGAATTATGTGAATGATCAAAAATTAAAGCTTGCATTACTTACATGATACCAATTTTGTTATTTATTTTATGTGTAAAAAATTCTTTTACGTATATAACAACAACAACACAATCCAGTAACATTTTATTAGTGGGGTCTAGAGAGGCCTTAGAAGAATAGAGTATACGCAGATCTTACTCCTATCCTAAAAAAATAGAGAGGCTAAATTCTTTTACGTATGAATTAATCTGATTATTTTATTTATTGAATTAATGTGAATACAAGACCCCTATTTTTCTAAAATCCTATTAAACTATGTGAACTATACCTAATTTAATGTAACCAAAAACACAAAATTGCAAGATTCAGCCAAGAAATCACTTTGATTAATTTGCATCGATAACCTCAAAGAGCAAAGTGATATATCCTTAATGCTGTAACTGTTCAAACTAAACAAGAAGACTTTCCCCCTTCAAAATCACTACTAACTTTACAAAAACAGGGAATATTTTAAACAAATTTTCTATAGTATATTTGTTTGATAACTATTGTCGTCCCATGTTCATTTTAGCAGTATTAGACGTTGTTAACATCGTAAAGCTCTAGTTAAATCATTATTTGGGGATAAAAGCAATGGTATTTGACTAAATTGAAAATGATTAAGACCTTCGCAGTTTTGTATTGATAGAAAATATAACCTTGTCATGTGTTCTAAGTTATCGTTCCTGCAAATAATTACTTCATCCTTAATCTTCTTGAATTTGCCGTGTAGTTTTTACTTTGTTTATTGTTTGCTATAGCAGTTGATATATATATAATACTAGATTTATGCTTACACTCCATATACATGCATGATTGATGCATCATCTCGTTATAGTTTATGTGCATTGTTGAAAACAAATAATATAATTTGTACCCTTCTCCTTATCACATGATTACGTATTAATTTGTTATATCTATATATTTTTACTTTGATAATTTACTTAACGGATAACTTTTGTCTAATTAATTAAAAAGAAACCAAATATAAAGTACTAAACATATTGTAGGAGGGGAAAGGGTCGATATGATAAAACGTTAAATTCAGAGATGTAATAGTTCCTTTTACGTAAAAGACAAAAAGATATTAAGAGAAAAAAGAAATCAAGATTGTTTCTAGAGATTATAGCGTTGATACATTTTGCATTCAACAACAATAAAAATTTAATTAATTGACGAGCCATTACTGATACGTGAGAGTGAGAACATACATGTTTTTAAATTGCACAAGAATAGGCATTAAACTCATGGAAATAATTGTTAGCAGTAAGAACTATTTTCCTACAAAAATCGTAAGTTATTCTTAAATTTGAGAACTCTCGTACTTCAAAATTTTCCATCAACAATTCAGTTTATAGTAGTTTCTAAGAGGTTAAATGATTGTCATAATAATTAAGAAACAGTCCAATGATTAAATAACTCATCTCTCTCTATATATATGTATGTATGTTCATATTAGTATTTGGACGCGTTCACGTATATTCCATGTTAGTATAAGATTTTTAAAAGAAATGAAATTAATATTAAAATACATTTGTGATGAGTAATGTGAATTTTGAATGCAAAATTATTAGGTTCTATATGAAATTGCACTAAATTAAGTTAGGTAGGTACTACTTGTAGTAAAATTAATTTTGATGTTACTATATATAAACATGTGATATGATCATGTATTGTTTAATACTTGTTTATAAATAATTTTCCTGGTGTACACTCTATAAAAAATCAAACTTCGTTAATAATTATGTTGGTTCTTCTTAACTCCTTGAGGACTTCCCCTTTTATGCTCATTAAAAAAATATTCTTCCTTTCAAAAAAAACGAACTTGCTAGGAAATAGTAAATAAACACACTGAAAATTAACAGCCAAAAAACAAATTTCAAACAAAATCTCCTCAATCTCTAAGATAAGTTCTTATCAATAAGGGAAACTGAAGAGTAAATTTTATGAGTGGTCATTCAACCTTGCATTCATTACTCAAAAGTTACTTTTCTTTTTTTTGTTATATAAACTCATTTAACTTTATATTTGTTACCCAAAAATCACTTTTTTTTATTACAAAATCATTTGACTATGCTCTATTTATCACAATAATCACTTTGACCAGATTTTACAAATTTTTTACCAAAAGAGTCTATTATGCCCTTGATATTATAAATCATCCCATTTATATAATACCCTCCATATTATATGCTATATAATATACTTTAAACCAAGTATTTTACTTATAATTAAAATAACGCGATATTATTTTATTTATTAGTTTTATAATATATTCGTACATTTAATTTTTTTCTTGACGTTAATTTTTACGATATATAAGTAGCATTATTAAATTTGTCAGTAATATTACTGTGAACAAATCTCAAGTCCATGTTCTTAACCGTGCTTAGTAAAATATTTTTAATGATCAACCAAGCTATACTCATTAATCCAATAAATAAAATACCCATGTCTAGCACAACATCAGATTAATACTTTTAAATAAATAATATTAACAGCTAAAACTTTAAAAATCTTAATATTAAACACAAATATATATCTTTGAAACTTTCTTTAAAATTTGTATTGACTATAAAAAAGAAAACTATCATTTGTTCAACTAATCTGTTTGTTATTATTCAAATAAATATTAAAAATAAATATTTTTATGGTTTTTATATTTAAAATATGTTCATTTTTAAACAAATTGAGTGTCGTGAAAAAAATTAAATGTATGGATATATTATATAAATAATAAATAAAATAATTTAAAGTTATTTTTATTATAAGTAAAATATCTAATTAAAAATATATTATATAGTGTATAATATAGAAGGTATTACATAAATGAGAGGATATATAGGGCCAAGGATATAATAAAATTTTCAAGTAAAAATACTATAAGATATGGTCAAGGTGACTCTTATGATAAAGAGAGCAAAGTAAAATGATTTTAGTGTTACAAAAGAAAAAAAAGTAACTTTTAGATAATAAACACAAAATTGAATAATGTTTATGTAACAAAAGAAAAAAGATGACTTTTGCTTAATGAACATAAAGTTAAATGACCATCCATAAAATTTATTCGGAAAATGAACAATCAAATTTTTTTAACAATAAGGTAAAACTATTTCAACTTGTCATGATTTTGTTATATAAATCAAAAATAATTATTTCTAAGATAAATAAGCTTGCCTTGAGAAAAATATCACGTTTTATGGATATATGATTAAATAAAGTATGACGCGTAGGAAGTTTTTTCGTAAACAAAGATATTCAGTTGACGCAAAAAGAAATCAATAATTATTGAAAATTTACTACCTACATATCCCGTTACGATCGATTAAGAAGCTGACAACTAAGTGACATTTTCTCAATCTAATTCCGTCTCAAATGTTTAGTTAGTCTTTTGCTCCTCGTTTTAGACTAAGTTATTTTCCATATTTGATAATCAGTACAGTCAATTATTATTATTATTATTATTATCATTATTATTATTATTATTATTATTATATCTCCAACAATTCGGTCCTAAAAATTTAGTTTGCCATTGATTTCTCGATCGATATACCAAAACGTTGTCCAAATTTGAAAATCACTACAATGAAACATTAAAACTTGTATAACTACCCTATATAAATAAATGGTTGAAAAGGATGAAAGAAAAAGCTATAAAATTATCAAAGCATTCGTAAAAAGTAATAGGAAGAGAAAATAGACGTACATATAGATGGTGACCACATGAACAGTGTTTCTTATCAAAAGAGTGATTTTCACCCGAAAAAATTGATTAATTGAGTTTATTTTTCACTCATAATAATGAAAAAGCTGACAGACATGAATGTATAAATACTGTTGGAAGATAAAAGAACAAATACTGAATACATATTCTAAAGCTTGCTAACAAACTATTCGTTTGCATATCAGTGGAAGATGAACCAATTTTAAGAAATTGAATATGTTGCAATATAATAAATAGCATTAATTTTAGGAACATGTTCCCACTTCTACTTATTCATGTTATGGTGATTGCTATCCAAACAGAGTCTATATATATATATATATATATATATATATATTTCGAGAGGACACCTAAAAATAGCTTTAGAGGCAAATTAAAAAATATTTCTTTGGAGCAAATACAATGCGACATCCAGGCAAAAAAAAAAATTGAAATATGAGAACATGCATGGTTTAAAAACTAAGCAAGAATTTCTTCAGCCAGACATCGAAATAGTTATTAGGAGTAAAAACAGAGATTACGAGATTTACATTTACATTAGTAAGTAAAACTATACTAATGGAATAAAAATTACTCCATTTAAAATAAATCCTTTAAAATGCAAAAAGTAACTGCAAAAAATAGAAGCGTGTAGTAGCAGAATGAATTGCAGAGGTTTCAGAGAATGTTAAAGGTGAGCTACAGCATAGCATCGTAATCTGATTTCTCTTTTTCAGAACCCCACCAACCAACCCACCCCCTTTTTCCTCAAGAATATAATATATATGTATTGCTCTATCTTAGAAAATTTCCAAGAAGATTCTCAAGAAACTAATGCATCTACACATATATATACTCTTTATTTCCAAGAAAATTCTTACACAAATACTAAAACTAAGAGTCCTCACCCAATATTTTCCTCCCCTTTACTAAATTTGAACATTTGCTCTCTTTTCTCTCTCTCTCTCTCCTCTGTCTCTTTCTCAATCTTCCTGTTTTCTTCCCTTTGTGTTTTTCCTTTAGGTCAACGCCAAAATAATGGGCTTTCTTCGAAGAAATAAAAATGCTAAGGATTATGTTTTGCATTATGATAATGATCAAATATTAAAGCTAGAATTGTTTACATGACACGAATTTTGTATTTATTTTATGTGTAACAATTTCTTTTACTTTTGAGTCTGATTATTGTATTTGTTGAATTAAACAATATGTTACTATATGACCATTATTTTTTTCTAATATCATATTAAATCGTGCAA
>MCJB01048369.1:1072-16572 GCA_002018475.1 Nicotiana obtusifolia | reverse complement strand
CATGTTACGGTGATTTCTATCCAAACAGTTTCGAGAGGACACCTAAAAATAGCTTTAGAGGCAAATTAAAAAATATTTCTTTTGGCAAAAAAAAAAAATTGAAATATGAGAACATGCATGGTTTAAAAACTAAGCAAGAATTTAAATAGTTATTAGGAGTAAAAACAGAGATTACGAGATTTACATTTACATTAGTAAGTAAAACTATACTAATGGAATAAAAATTACTCCATTTAAAATAAATCCTTTAAACAAAAAATAGAAGCGTACTCTGATTTCTCTTTTTCAGAACCCCACCAACCAACCCACCCCCTTTTTCCTCAAGACTTAGAAAATTTCCAATGCATCTACACATATATATACTCTTTATTTCCAAGAAAATTCTTACACAAATACTAAAACTAAGAGTCCTCACCCAATATTTTCCTCCCCTTTACTAAATTTGAACATTTGCTCTCTTTTCTCTCTCTCTCTCTCCTCTGTCTCTTTCTCAATCTTCCTGTTTTCTTCCCTTTGTGTTTTTCCTTTAGGTCAACGCCAAAATAATGGGCTTTCTTCGAAGAAATAAAAATGCTAAGGATTATGTTTTGCATTATGATAATGATCAAATATTAAAGCTAGAATTGTTTACATGACACGAATTTTGTATTTATTTTATGTGTAACAATTTCTTTTACTTTTGAGTCTGATTATTGTATTTGTTGAATTAAACAATATGTTACTATATGACCATTATTTTTTTCTAATATCATATTAAATCGTGCAAACTAATACGTAACTTAAGATTGTAACAGTTAGGGAGATCACACCAGAAACACACAATTGCAAGATTCTGTCTAGAAATACACCGTACTTCCATTTTGATTTGCATCGATAACATTAAAGTGCAAATTGACATCAATATTTTAAACAAATTTTCTAAAGTATTTTGTTTGGTACACTGTTGTCGTGCCATGTTCATTTTAGCAGTATTAGTTGCTAACATCGTTAATAAATCATTATTTGGGGATAAAAGCAATGGTGTTGGACAAAAATTGAGAACGACTGCGGACAGATTAAGACCTTCATAATCTTATATGATTTAAAAAAAAAAAAAAAAAAACAACCTTGTGTTCTAAATTAGTACGTATCTTTTTGTTTATCAAGTGTTCTAAGATATCGTTCCGTAGGATTATATTGTAAGCCGGTGCAAAAAAATATACCTTTTAGTCTTCTTGAATTTGCCGTACGCGTTCTAACTATGTTTCTTGTTTGCTAGCAGTTGAGTATAAATGGTTAATGCTCTATGTTTACTCTATACATGATACATCAGCTCGTTATAGTTTATGTGCATTCTTTAAAAACAAATAATATTTTTTGTACAGTAATAACTGAAGGAATATAATCTTCTTTATTGATTCTCAATGGTTTACATGATCCCTATTTATATTGATAGAATACAAATCAAAGACCGCTAATTTAGGCACAGTTATAAGGATTATTATAGGGACTAAATCAAATCAATAGAAGATATGGAATAATAAAAGATACTCTCCTAATATAAAAGATACTCTCCTCATATAAAAGATATTCTCCTAATAGTCCCCCTCAGCTTGAACGTGGGTAGGCTGAAACGTCTAAGCTGGATCGAAACTAGTCAAATAAGTATCTCGGGAGTCCTTTAGTAAAGATGTCCGCATACTGTGATGAAGACGGCACATGAAGAACTTGAATGTGACCGATCTGAACTTTCTCGCGAACAAAGTGAATATCCATCTCTACGTGTTTGGTACGCTGGTGCTGCACGGGGTTGCCTGACAAATAGACTGCTGAGACGTTGTCACAATAAACTACCGTAGCTTTGAGGACCGGAACATGAAGCTCAAGAAACAAATTACGGATCCATGTAGCTTCAGCCACGGCATTTGCTACCCCCCTATATTCGGCTTCAGCACTGGACCAGGATATGGTTGGTTGTCGTTTTGACGACCAAGAGATGAGATTGTTTCCCAAAAATATGCAATAGCCTGATGTAGAACGTCTAGTATCCGGGCATCCCCCCCAGTCGGCGTCAGAGTAGGCGACCAGAGCATGATCAGGAGATGCTGAAATTCGAAGACCGAGATCTATAGTGCCATGAATGTATCTCAAGACCCGTTTCATGAAAGCAAGGTGTGGCTCTCTTGGTGCGTGCATGAAAAGGCAAATCTGTTGAACCGCATAAGAGATGCCTGGTCTAATAATTGTAAGATACCGTAATGCCCCGGCTATGCTGCGGTATAGAGACCCATCTGATAATAATTCCCCTTCAGTGGCACTAAGTTTGGAGTTGGTATCAACAGGAGTGTGGCAGGGCTTACAAGCCGTCATACTCGCCCGGTGTAGAATATCCGGGGCATACTGTGACTCACCGAGAAACAGAGACTGATTGTCTCGGATAACTGTGATGCCAAGGAAATGATGGAGTTGCCCTAGATCGATCATGGCGAATTCATTAGAAAGCCGGGAGACAAGGCTGTGGAGGAGAGCTGGTTGGTTAGCCGTGAGGACAATGTCATCGACATATAGGAGCAGATAGGCGAGCTGTTCCCCATTCTTGTAAATGAATAGAGATGTATCACATGTGCTGCTTTGAAATCCCAGAGATGTGATGAATGAAGAAAAATGTGAGTACCACGCTCTTGGTGCCTGTTTTAAACCATATAGGGATTTCCGGAGATGGCAAACATGGTTGGGGAACTGAGGGTGAACAAAACCTAGAGGTTGATTCATGAAGACCGTTTCCTGTAAGTCGCCATTTAGGAAAGCATTTTTCACATCGAGTTGGTGAATAGGCCAGGACCTCGATACCGCCAATGATAAAACTGTACGAATGGTTGCTGGTTTCACCACAGGACTAAAAGTTTCCGTGCAATCAATTCCAATAGTCTGAGATTTTCCATTGCATACAAGACGTGCCTTATAC
The DNA here is from genome assembly GCA_002018475.1 of Nicotiana obtusifolia. Taxonomy (NCBI): domain Eukaryota; kingdom Viridiplantae; phylum Streptophyta; class Magnoliopsida; order Solanales; family Solanaceae; genus Nicotiana; species Nicotiana obtusifolia. Next base: position 13,628 of record MCJB01048369.1, on the reverse strand, counting down.
CGATCCAAGGTGCCATCAGATTTAAACTTGTGACGGAACAACCATATTGAGCGGATAACCGGTCTATCCATCGGTCTTGGAACTAATTCCCATGTATTATTAACCTGCAAGGCACTAAATTCATCGTTCATGGCACGTAGCCAGTTAGGGTCCGATAGGGCTTTAACAGAGGTTGTGGGGACCGGTGAGATGGTGGAGGTTGCGGCTAAAAGCGAGGGTTGGGTTTGACAACCCCGGCTTTGGCACGGGTTTGCATTTGATGATTATTAGTGGGTGTAGTGGTTGTGGATGGGGATAGGGAAGAATAGTGCAACGGTGTGGGGGATGGGACAGTGGATGCAGTTTGTGGGAGGGATTGGGTGGTGTCGGTTGATGGTATTGATGAAGGATTGTTGGGTGGAGGTGTGTGTGTGCCGGTTGGGCCGGTTGATGGAGTGGGGTGCGAATGTAGGTTGGAAGAATGGGGAAAGATGTGGAAGGGGTTCATCTAAGAATGTATAAGTTGTGGGTGATAAAGGTTCGTTGAATGGGAACATATGTTCGTCAAAGACGACATGACGTGAGAGATGAACCCGCCCGGAGATCGGGTCATAGCAACAGTAGCCACGAAAATCAGGCGGGTATCCTAAGAAGATGCAACGGGTTGATCGAGGGGAGAGTTTGTTGGTTTGGGTAGCCGACATGTTGGGATAGCACGCACAACCGAAGACACGAAGGTGATCATATATTGGATGGCGAAGGTAGAGGGCAAATGCAGGTGTCTGGAAGTGTAGTCTCTTTGTAGGAAGGATATTATGAAAATAGGCGGCTGTGTGAAGTGCTTCCACCCAAAAGGTGGATGGAAGACGAGCATGAACAAGGAGTGCCTGGATAATGTCATTTAAATGGCGGATCATTCTTTCGGATCTACCGTTTTGTTGGGATGTTTGGGGGCATGAAAAACGAAACACGAGGCCATTAAGAGCAGCAAAATTTTTGAATTCATTGTTATCGAATTCCCCCCCGAGGTCACATTGAAAAGTTTTAATGATCGAGTTGAATTGGGTTTGGATTAGTTTATGAAATTTTGAGAAAGTGGGAAAGGTTTCAGATTTATATTTTAGTGGATACACCCAAACATAATGTGCGAAATTGTCAAGAAGAACCATATAATATTTATATCCTGAATTACTCAAAACTGGTGACGTCCACATATCACAATGAATAATATCAAATGGTTTAATTGTACTAGAAACAGAATCAACAAAAAGTAACTGTTTACTGTTGGAAACTTGACAGGAGTGACAAGCTAGATGTTCGACCTTACATTTATGAATAAAATAACGACTAAGGTAATTTAGCACATTCGCTCCGGGATGTCCAAGACAATCGTGCCATGGTGTGGATGTTGATGACATGAGAGAGAATACGGGCGGAGTGAGTGGATAAAGATCCCCAGTGCTATTGTGTCGGGAAAGGAGGTGTCCATCCTTGAGGTCCTTTAAAGAAAACCCAAAAAGGTCAAATTCAATGGAAACTTGATTATCAATTGTAAATTTACGAACTAATAATAGATCTTTAATGACATGTGGGGAGTGGATAATTTGATTTAATTGGTAGGTTTTGTTGGGAAGTTTGTAAAAGCCATTACCGGAACCACTAATAGGTAAACGTTGACCATTACCGACAAAAATAGGACTTATAGGTAATAAACATGGAGTGATTAATTTACCTGAATCCGATATGATGTGTGAGGATGCACCGGTGTCCATGTACCACTGTGGATCAGTGTAATTCAAATTCAAATTTGTGAGAGCTGTGCTGATATCACTTGGGTTGAGAGCATTATTTCCTGTTGGGCCGAAATCATTCAGATTAGTAGATGCTGGAAATTGTCCGCTGCTCTGTCTGCCGCCGTGCTGCCTGGCGTCGCCGTGGTACCTGGTGTCGCGACCCCTATTCCGGCCATCGCGGGTCCGCGGTCCCCTTCCTCGTGCTGCCTTGACTGGGTCATAATTTTTGCCTTTGTAACCATTAGGGTATGGTGAGGTGGTGTTGTTGTTAGTAGTTGCCGGTGCATCACCCATGATTAGGGGATGGGCGAAAAAAAAAAAGAAGAAGAAGAAAAAATTAGGGTGGAAAGGCTCTGATTACCATGAAGGAATATAATCTTCTTTATTGATTCTCAATGGTTTACATGATCCCTATTTATATTGATAGAATACAAATCAAAGACCACTAATTTAGGCACAATTATAAGGATTATTATAGGGACTAAATCAAATCAATGGAAGATATGGAATAATAAAAGATACTCTCCTAATATAAAAGATATTCTCCTAATAATAACATGATTAAGTACGTACTTAATTTGTAGTAAATTTATATATGTATTTTACTTTGATAATATACGTAATGGATAATTTTTGTCTAATTTTTCAAAAAAAACCAAATTTGAAGTACTAAACATATTATCGGAGAAGGAATAGCTTCACATCATAAAACGTAACATTCATAACTCTAGAAGTTTTCGTTATGTAAGAAACAAAAAAAAATTAATAAAAAAGAACCCAAGATTGTTTCTAAAAGACTGTTGTGTTGTCACATTCTTGCATTCACATCGATAAACGAATAATTGAGGAACCATTATTGGAATAAACGAACATGCATGATTTTAAAATTGCACAAGAATTTCTTCAGCCAATAAACATTAAACTCGGAGAAATAATTATTAGGAATAAAAAGCTATTCTCCTACAAATAATCGTAGGTTATATTCCTTTAGTAGTCCCCTTAATTTTGGCAAACTCGTACTTGAAAAATTTCCATCAACAAATAATACTAATATTTTAGAACTAGTTTATAGTGATCTCTGAAAGGTAATAGGGTTGCCGTAATAGTTAAGGAACAGTCCAACTGCTAAAAAACTCACCTATATATATATGACTTTCAGTCTAAATTTGGTTTTCTTTTTAGCTAAGCATGTCAAGAGATAAAGATCACGAGATTTACATTAGTACGTAAAACTATACTAATGGAGTAAAAGTTACTCCATTTAAAGTAAATTCTTTAGAATTGCAAAAAGTATAGCAGAAACTGCAAAAAAATAAAATAAAAATAGAAGGTGTAGCAGCAGAATGAAGCAGAAATTGCAGTTCAGCACGAAAAAGAGAATGTTACGTGGAGTTCGGAGTCAAAGTGTCGTTTTTTTGGGCTCAAACGACCAAAATATATGGAAAAAAAGTGACTACCATTTTATATATAGTGCAGTTACTCACCGCGTTATACCTTAACAGTATGTTTGTCCGTTAAGGTATAGCGCGGTGAATAACCGCGCTATATTTGAACTTTTCTATCCCACCAATAATTCAGTTGCACTTTACTGACCCACTAATAATTCATACGGGTATTGGACATGCAGTATAAGCGCTACATATATAGCTCTTATAATGCATGCACTATACATGACATGATTATATCCCTTGGACTGATTTTTTTCTTATTTAAGGAGTTTCAGAATTTGGTAAAAATCCATTCAGGATCTTTCAGATCTTCCGAAGTATTTGTTCGTTAAGTTATTTTGCATTTTGTCATAATGTCCGAAGAACGAAAAATTAGGATATCATTATATTGAGGGGCGAGGTTGTGGTGGAGAATAACTCGGTACACTATGGTTGTTCTCCACAGTGTTATGTCACGTTGCCACTTACAATGGAGTACAATAGATTGGTATCGTTGTTATATAAAAAAATAAGTGTGAGCAAACGTTCCGTTAATATTAAAGTAACCGGAAGATATCCCTACTTTGTTATTCCATAAGGGGTTGCTTCTGAGTTTAACATCAAAGACAATGAAACTCTGACAGTTTTTTTAAGGACTCCGAATGAACACCGGGAATTTCAATGTTGGAAATGTACGTCAAGGCTGAAGATGTTCGCAATAATAAGATTCCGCGAAATAGGGATATCCATCAATCATCGGGTGATTTTTTTGGAGCACTTTTATCCGAACAGTTTTCGGGTGAAAGAGTCTGGCCAGATCTAAACTTATCTCTACGGGCGAATGAGGAGCGAGGACATAATTTAACCCCAAGTTTACATAATCCACAAGCCGAGTGGTAAACTTCAATTTTCCTTTGTGTTACAATGTTTATTTTTATGTATTGAATTTGTATTAAAATTCATACATTCCGTAGGAGGTACCGGCCAGATATAAATTTTACAAGTTATGAACACACGAACAGTTGGAATATGCCTAGTTTTGGTGTGTTGGATCATGGTGGTCCATCCGGGAGTCATCAGCAACAAGATAATGTGCATCATGGGATATCAACACATTTTGATTTGTAAGTTAATTGATAAAGTTTTATGTAAAGTTTGGATAATTTGAGAAACTCACTATTTTATTGGTCGTGCAGTGCAAAAGAGCAACTTGAAGGTCCTGTCCTTACTCAATTGCCCGAAGACGACATATTTAATCAGAATTTGGCAGATACGCAGAGTCAGGAAGATGATAGTAATTATGACAACAATGATGATGAGTTTGGAATTGACACATCCTTCCCTGATGAGGGTGATGATAATGAGGACGAGAATGATTAACTTGATTTGACGAGGGAGCATGCTCCACCTCCCATTAGACCAAGAGTGTATGTTTCTTATGTGTCGTTTCGTTCAAGGGTGATTCCCTACCTTGATCAGTTGCCAAGTATGTCAGATGTGGATGCCCACACAAGGGATTTTGATGAAATTCGGACAACAATGTGGGATGAATCTAGAGCATCGGTGTTGTCAAAGGACATGTTTTTTGCTGATAAAGCGCGCCTAAGCAGTGCGGTGCGAATGTACAGCATAAAAGAGTGTCGTGAGGTCGTGGTTCATGAGTCATCTCCGGAAGTATACAAGATTATTTGTCGTAGATGGTTTCAAGGTTGTAATTGGATTTGGATGCTGCGTGCGAGAAAGTTGAAAATAAATATGTGGATTGTGGGAAAATACATTGGCATCCACAAATTGAGAAATGGACACATTCAGTGGGAATCATTTTAACTTGAATGTTGACTTGATTTCTCTTGTCTTGATTCCACACATTGAAGCGTCCATAAGGTACAAGATCAAAGAGTGTATAACATCTGTTCACCAGGCATATGGATGTACCGTTACCAAAAGAAAAGCATTTCTCGGACGTAAACATGCGTTTGAAATTGTTTATAATAATTGGGATAAGTCTTTTGCCGCTCTACCCAGGTACATGGCTGCATTGCAACACTTTAGCCACGGGACTCTTGTTGATGGAAGCTTGAGTAGAGTACGAAAATACCAGGATACATATTCAGATATGTGTTCTAGGCATTTAAATCGGCCATTGATGGTTTTGTGCATTGTCGACGGGTAATATCTATAGACAGCACTCATGTCTATGAAAAGTATGATATTAAGTTGTTGATCGTCGTTGCAGTAGATGCTAATGGAAGTATATTTTCCCTAGCATTTTCTATTTGTGCCAATGAAATCCAAGAGATGTGGAGATTATTTTTAAACCACTTGAAGGAGCATGTTGTCAAACAGTGTTCAGGTATTTGTCTAATATCTTATCGATATGGCGGTATTTTAAGTTCTATACAGAATTTGCGTCATGGCAGGAACTGTATGCCTACCACCGTTACTGTGTTAGGCACTTGAAGGCTAACTTTGCATAAGGATGGTGGTAGAAGATGGGGAATTCTGACTACAAATGTGTCAAAGTCTTTCAACGGGTTATTGAAGTCTATACGTGAATTGTCTGTCACTGCCATTGCACGGATGTCATTCAAGCAGATGGCGAAGAGGTTTGTTGAAAGATCTAGAGGTGCATCGTCACTTATGGAAAGGGGTGTTAAATTTATGCCAAAACCAATGAAACGATTTGAGAAATATAGAAATCAAGCACAGTGGCATTCATTTTTGCAGTATTGTAGCGAGTGAAATTTTTTTGAAGTTTGCACTGCTTTGCATCACAACTTCGGGAAGAATACATACACCGTCAATGAAGCCAGAAGATTATGCTTATATGGAAAATGGTCAATCTCTCACTTGCCACGCTCACATGCCATGAAGTGCTCTCAACATATAGGTTTCGCGGCAACGTGGTACGTTGATAAAGAATATAGTGTTGCTTCATACTTAAACACCTATAGTGGGCAGTTCCAGCCAGTGGATGCTGAGCATTATTAGCCGCCGAAACCATTTAAGATAGTGTATGACAAGGATTATGTGCGTCAATGGCATGGGCAAAACAAAATGCGAATAGAGAACCAAATGGATGTTGGTAATACCGTTTAGCGCGTAAATGTAGCATATGTTTCCAAACAGGATATGACCACTGTAAATGTCCTTCAGCTGGTTTGGAAGGCGGTGATAATTCAGCTCCAGGTGGCAGTTCATCCAATTTCTCCCATTATTAATGATAAACGTAGTGTTTTTTTGTAATATTTTTGTTGTACTAAATGTCTGTAAATGTTCAGTTTGCAAAACTGTGAAATACAATTATGCTTCCAATGTGGTTAAATCTAATTGATATTTAGCACTAAAGATTCAATATAACAATTTAACATACAGCCCAAGAAATAAATAGCAATTTCATTCACCATTTATCGTCATTGTCTGACACTATTTCATTGTCACTATCTTCATCTTCTTCGTCAACATCTTGTACGCACCCTTCCAGACCGAGGGCATCGTAATCTAGTCCCCAGTTGACACTTATTTCTCGTATTTCATCGCTATCATCAATAAGACCTTGCTTGTTTTTACAACAATATGGGACTCCTATGTCCAACGTCTGTGGTAGAAACTTAGGTAGTCCCTCCCACTCGACAACTGTTGGGAAAACAGGATAATCATTGTCTCTATGCAATTTTTTATTTTCTAATAAATCCCAATATTGATCCTCTGTTCCTTTCAGGTAGTTAAGATCATCCATTGCATGATGAATGGTTAGTACCTTTTTCATCTCTAGAATCTCCTTCATCAAATGCCGAATCACTTCTGCTTCATCGTTGTATGTGTTTGTTTGGAAGGCTCCAGACAGTGCTTGTGGTACAAGCCCATGCCAGTGACATAGTACTTCATAATCACATCATTTTGAGTAAAGGGGAACCCATTTTAGTTTTTCACCCGAAATTCGCATACTTTCAGGCTTTGTAGAATGCGCTTCGCCCTCAATAATGTGCCCTGCAACTTTGAGATCAGTGTGTATATTGATAGGCTTATTTTCCAAGGAACGTGGAACACCATATCACTTGTCATCAACCAAATCTGTATAGCAACCTAGCATATTTTTTTCAAGGTAGGGATCGATTGTGTTATGACGTGCTCCATGTGGATCTTTTGAACTACCTTCACCTTTTTGCCTCTTCTTAAACCACTTATTAAATGTTAATTGCATTTCTGAAATGGATGCTGTAATGGTTCTTCAAATGATCTTTGAATATTGATCTCTTGGTTCAACTTATGAAGAAATAAACTTCACGAACTTGTATATTAAACGTAGCGCCTCACCAATATGCGCTATGTGTATTGTCATGTCGATATCAAAAGCTGTCGACCTGTAAAAGCTGGACCCATTTGTACCCTAAAGAATCATTATCACGCGAAACATAGCCCCTCACCAATATGCACTATGTGTATTATCATGTCGACCTGAAAAAGCTGTTGATTTGAAAAAGCTGTCAACCTGAAAAAGCTGGACCCACTTGTACCCTAAATAATCATTATCACACGAAATATAACGCCTCACCAATATGCGCTATGTGTATTGCCATGCCGACCTGAAAAAGTTATCGATCTGAAAAAGCTGTCTACTGGAAAAAGCTGGACCCACTACCCTAAAGAATCATTATCACGAGAAACATAACGCCTCACCAATATGCGCTATGTGTATTGTCATGTCGACTTGAAAAAGCTGTCGATCTGAAAAGCTGACGACATAACGCCTTGCCAAATATGCGTTATGTAACCTAAAATCAAGCTTAACTGCCTATAAAAACCTCGCACATTTTAGTTATTAGTTGCGTTGTAACGAAACAAATAGAAAAACTTTCCATTAATTTTTCATTTTCGAGCATTACAACATGACTGGACATAATGACGTACCAAGGTGCTACTGTGGCAAACGTGCAATTTTGAAGCCATGTTGGTCAAATTGCAATTTGGGACGCAGACGTTGGATGTGTAAACAAGTTGTAAGTTATTATTTTTTGAAAAAATATTTGTTAATAGTTTTTATATAACATGTTAATTAATAGTCTTGTGTTATCATCCCAATGGTAGGACAAAAATCAATGTGGTTTTGAAGAATGGTATGATGAACCCATTAACCAGGAATACTACAAATCATGTTCGCTAAACATTTGGAATCTGACAGGTGAATACAAACTGTAGATCTTTAAACTATAAGAACAACTTGCAGCAGTGAAGGAGAAACTGAAAGAGGTAAAAAAAGAAAAAAATAGGTTCGAAGAGAAATTTAAGTGGTTGAAACATTGAACAATGGGTGATAGTGACTAAGCAAACACATGGATGCTTTTAGTGTAGTATTTTATTTATGTTGTATGTTTCATGTATTATCTTTAATTGGTAATGAATTTAAATTTATGCTAAGTTGTCATTTTTTGTGTGTTCTAGTGTTAAACTAATAAATAGACCGAGAATAAAAACACATGCGCGAATTATGTAAAACATAAATAATGTTGCTATTATATATTTAATGTCATATATACAACTAATAATACATATCAATGAGTTCCACAACCTGTATGATTTAAAGCATTGGCTGGCCTGAGGCGCATCCCATCCTGTCCGGTTACACTATCAGGATCATTCTCATCTTGTCATCTCTTTATCGGAGGATACACTGCAGCATGATCGTCAGTAAGGCTGGTAGACTTGGTAGAAGTGGCCGTTGGGCTAGCAGTAACCTACAGAATAATAAGATATTTTAGTATATGAAACAGAAAATACTAATGTACGTGTTAGGAATTTTTTTTTAATGGTCATACCATGGTCTCATTGGGCTCTTGAATAACATCATCCATCTCTGGCAAGTCAGTATCGCACAATGTGGCCTCCATGACAGGCGATGACGAAGTCTTTAAAAAAACAAAAGACTTTAGATATTATTGACTAATCAATGACATAAAAATAAATTAAAATAATAGTGACACAAACAAACATGCGTCTGAGTAGCGCCACAATGCTCTGTCAGATCATCAAGGTGTATTGGAGTAGATGAAGTATGTGAAAGATCTTCAGCATCCCTGTGATGAGCCATAACTCAGTTGTCGCTCACTATGCACCTCTCGTATTGGCCGATCAGCAGCAACTGTCGATGGCTCTGGGGGATCAGGAAAATACTGGTCCCACTCCTGCAGCGTAATGGTCTTGCCCGCAATCAACAATAGAGCAGGCAGTGTCACCTGCAAAGTCCCTGGCTACAGCTTAAGGCTGTATGACGACATATAATATGGAGCATCATGTGGCTCGGGCCCAAGGTGTTTACCCGGCTAATCATCTCTAATATCCTGCATAGGTGCCTCAACGCCCCCTTGCTGGGGACCCTGTCCTCGCCGACCACCACGACCTCGTGGGCCACTCCTTCCTCTCTGGCCACGTCTACCACGTTCAGGCTCCACTGGTGGCCTATGATGGTACTCTTAGGGCTGCACATAAGTAGCCTCGTATCCTAAGCGCCCATCCTCTCGGGCACGTCTCGATGTATCGGCAGCAAGATTAGTAACCCGATGGCTAAACACGTGCAAAGCTGCCACTCCTTCGCCTGTATGCTGCAGCATCTGCAGTCCCAACTGGTAGAACTGACATAAGCTAATAGCCTGCATAACATGTAAAATATTAATTACACAAGAATATTGTAACGTTATAAGTAAGTATAACAATTAACATACCAGTGCCTTATGCCTCCCGGTGTATGGAATGTACCGACTACCAGCGCGATGAACGGGATTCCCGACAAGAAGTCAGGAAACGCTGCGATACCAACCCATTTACTCATGCTCGCCATCCATACGGTCAGGTGGAGGGTATGACAAAATCAGGTCATACCTTTGGTCCCAAACCTCAATCTGGGCCTCTAGCCATGCCATGTATATCTGGTCAACCCTGCAATGATCTTCCCGCTTGTAATGTGTCCCGTGCCAAGTGGGCATAATAGGTACAAGTTGCGGGAAACCAAACTGGCAAAGGACTCACCTGGTGACATAATGCTCAACTATCAAGACATATCAGTGGGACGGGAGAGCTCCATATAGCTCGGCAGGGGGAGCAATAATCGGGCAAACCAGCTCTGAGCGCGTCGTTGTACGGCCTCCATACGAACTGTTTAACAAACACAAGAATCGCGAGCAAAAGCAACACATATCAAGCCAGGCTAAGTAAAAATTAAGTATATATTTACCTACGCGGCTTCAAGTAAATCCAACAAATCCCTGTAATAAAGGGAGATAATGTCGAACCTCGACCTCGGGTGCATAGCCTCTCCTATCAACCCACCTCCAAGCTAAAGGGAGAAACGATGGAGGTGGTGCATCCAGTGCGATCAGTGGTAGAGGTGGCTGGAGCTACAGGAACTGCTCCCAGGCCCAAATCTAACATAGATTGTGGACGTAAAATTTAAGGTGTTTTTTACTATATATGTTATAATCATGAAAAAAATTGACTATGTTTTCACCTGCAGCAGCAGTAAAAATCTGACAACGTCTCTCTGGGTGCCCATGCACACCCGACACATCTACCTATACAGGTAAACTAGAACAGCTGCACCCCAGCTGTAACTAGATAAATCATCTAGCCGCTCCAGATGATGTAGAAATCTCAAGCTGACTAGGTTTCCCGAAGTGTTTGGGAACAATATACCACCAAACATCAGCAACAACAACAGTCTCGTATGCCGGAAGATATCCTCTGCCTATGAATCACCCGTAATCTCCGCGTCCATCGCCGCAAGATGCTGCCAAACAGGTGTAGCTGCAATTGACTGGCCCCAGTCAATGCAGTTGGCTCCATTGGCTGGAAACCGGTGAGCCGCTCCAACATATGAAGGTTATCCACTCCTCTATAGCCTCTAAGAGCATGCGGTTAAGCTACAGGTATGCCATCAATAGGCAGTCCGAAAAGAACCTCCACGTCAAGTGTGATGGTAGCCTCGCCGATGGGTAGATGAAACCTGTGCGTCTCCGTTCGCCACCGCTCTATCATAGCAGTGATCAATGCCCATTCGAACTGCAATCGGCCGATCTCTATGATCCCGTAGAAACCCGTATCCTGAAAGCGTCTAACTATACGAGGACGCAGTGGGTGGTCCCTAATGAACTCCCGCATATCGTCTATACGTTTGGGGCGGAATGTTTGGGATAGACATTGCCCATTCTAGATGTGTGAAGACCTATAGTTGCCCTGTAGCAACAGTAGCACTCGAGATGCGGGTCCGAGATGCACATGGGAACCTCCATGACGACGTTGTAAATGGAATAATATTAATTAAAATTTTTCTGTTTAATTGCTTAACATCTTTAAATATATTGTAATATATTTTATATTAATATTTAATCGATATTTTTTCTATATTATTACTTACGTTAATACAGTTTCTATATTATTATTTTATATATTAGTTTATTATATTATTTTATATGTTAGTTTATTATTTTATTTGTTTGTTTCTTACTAAGCTATTTTTGGGTATAATAGGATTAAATAATTAATTTTCATAACTACACATGATATAATTAATAAATATTCATATAATTAATAAGTATTCATCTAATTAATATGTTATTATTTTATGTTATTTTCTTACATTTGTTGACTAAAATTCGAGAGAGTTTGTGTTTGATTTATCATTTTTTTGGTTAAAAGATAATTAAATGGCCATGAATAATTTGAATAACTACAAAGATAATTTCATATGTTAGTGTTTCATAATTTCAATGATATTAATTTCTATATTAATATTTCATATGTTAGTTCCCAACATTTTTCTACTAAGGTAATACTATTCTAAATGGCCATGCACAAAGTCAACTACCATAAGATAAAATTTATCATCAGTTTTACTATGCTAAAGGGCACTATATTATAATTTAGGGCATAACATAACACTAAAGGGCACTAAATAATAATAAAGTCACATATTAATATACGTACAACATTAAAATCACATATAACATTAATTATTCATAAAATAATAATTTATCTTTATTACTAACTTTTTAGTACATAAATATTCTAATCCGGATAAAAAATAACAAATTAATTAAATCACAAAACGATCACAAAAGACATACACCACAGTAAAAAATAACTACTAAGCATTTTATATACATGAGTTTTATCAAAAAGTAAGTCGGAACACCTCGATTTAAAATTTTTTGAAATGTAAAAATTTGATGATTTGGGGCCGAAACGCAATATACGAGATCTACTACACGACTACACCTTCGATCCGGTGTTAGCTCCCTACAACAGAGAAGATGCACTTTTTGTGGGATGGATGGGCTCCAATAGAGTTTTTTAGCTTAAAAAATA